>BQNB010049068.1:0-15532 GCA_026074375.1 Tanacetum coccineum | reverse complement strand
TTAATGTACAAGTCAATAATGCAAGAAAGTCAAACTAGGTCATTTTACCTCCAAATTCATTCTAATTTCTTACCACCACTTTAATACAAGGTACAATTACTCAATGCACAACATCTAAACCCTAAACCTAAACCCTATGTCATCTAAAACCCTAAACCTTAAATGAAACCCTAAAACACTAATTTCACTTTAAACCTAAAACTAAACCCTAAACCTTAAAACTAAGCCCTAAACTTTAATCCTAAACCTTAATCCTAACACTAACCTTAATCCTAAACCATAATATATCCTTAATCTTAACCCTAACTCAAAATTAAAACCAAAAAACCTAAGCCGAAACCCTAAACCAACCCGACACCCCTTTATGTCATTTTGACCCATTTTTAAGCCAAGCTAGCATCCTAGCACCTCCCTTGCATCACCATGACCTCCCTAGCAGCCAAACAAGCACCTTACAAGCACCTCCATCACCACCCTTAAGCTCCAAGGCTTCTCATCACCTCCTTGTCACCTCTTTTCTAGCCGAACTCCTCCAACACCTTCCACCTCTCTTATCTAGTTTCCTAGCTCTCAAGACTCATCTCTAGGCTTCATTGGTCATCACTCTATAGCCCCTAACCCTTAGCCACCAAGAAAACATAGGCACCAAGGGTGTTTTACCCCTATATATAGCCGAATCCAAGCAACCATTCAAACACACCTCAAAACTCATCAAGTACAACAATGGAGTCTTAAATCAGATCAAGGAGGATCAAATGAAGTCCCTAAGATCAGAATAGAAGCCAAGAATCAAGAAAAAGGATCCCTTGAAGTCGTTACTAGGCGTACGAACCCAAAAACCCTATTTCGACCCATTTCTAGCTCAAGTAAGCTTAAATCTTGTTCAATAAGCTTATAATCTGTATTAGAACTATCATAAGGTCTATTAGATCTTATATGAACTCTTGCTAAAGCCTTGAATCCTCAAACCCATGTGTTTTTTATTAAAACCCTAAAAATGACCCGTTTTGATTTTCTAGCTAACAAATCCTTTTTCTAAACTTTTGTTACATTAGAACATCTTATTTTTGCTTATTCTAATAAGCTATAACCTGCAAATATCATTTGAAATCTTAAAATAAGCTTGCATGGCTTTTTAGACTTGATTTGTAAATTATTTCCATGCAAGGGGTATATATCGTAACTTTCTAAAATTTATAACTAAAGGGACTAAAAATGTCATTTTCCTAAAGTTATAACTACAAGGGACTGCTTTGCCAAGTTCTAAAGTTAAAGGTTTAAATTATATATACTTTATATATAAAGGACTAAAATTATAAAAGTTTATAAAACGAGGGTATATATTGCCATTTTGCATTCTTAAAAACATAAAATATGATAATTTTATATAAATTATAAAAAGATATATAAATATTATAAGACTTGATTTTATTAAAACTTGACACATTTATCGTTAATAATCATCGATTGACGCATTATAAATCAATTACGTTATAAATTTAACGTAATTTATCATCGACTAGCTTTTGAAGAAACTTAAAATCTTATCGTATCACATTACTAGGGAATTTCATGTGAGGGGTTCCATTTGGGTATTTGTTTTCACGAGTTTGCTGGGTTTACAATTTAAAGTGCCCTGGCTCATCAAACTATACTACATGGCCTCTAGATTATGATAGCCCGAACAGTGATACAATAATTCCATAAATTAATAAATCAAATATGTATGTTAAACTCTGTAAAGTTTTGAAACCTAAAACTTGACATATTACCCCAGGTTGCATGACGAGGCTGTTACTTTCACTTGATATACTTTTGCCATCAATCAGATTTCCTTGTTAAGGTGAGTTCATAGCCTTACATTTTAAATCTTCTAATGTTTCATAAACTCGCGAAGGGGATACATGCTATAAACCATGAATACAAGTGTTTTTCCAATTGTATGCTATCCTGATATATTATTGCCTAAGTCCTTACTTTTGCCATTAAGACCCTACTATCATGAACCGTTAATTACTTTTCGGAGTAAGCGCGAATGCTGTGAATAGATCTATTTGGGACTGAACTCCCCCGTTGGTGTACCCGTTCATGGGGTAACCAAACGCACTTCATTTGAATCACTATGCGGGTGTTTGGCAAAGGCACCCGTTGGGGCAACTACTTGTGATTATTGATTTTCTCAAGGCCTCGGTATCATGAGCTTAGGGCAATAATACTGTTTTCTATAATAATTGTACTCATTACAATTATTACACTTATGGGTGTATAACAACGTAACCCACTGTTTATGATGACTTGTATTCAAACTATTTACCATAAACCTATGAATTTCACTCAACCATTGTGTTGATCTTTTTAGCATGTTTATCTCAGGTAATTGAGCAACTCATGGCACGGACTTGAAGATGGCTAAACTGTTATCATTCAAACTTTATGTTTCTAGATTTTGGGATCTCTCTTTTTGTAAAACTCTGATGAATAAATGAATGATAACTAAATTTTCCAAAGAACGTCTCTTTACGAGTCGTTTTCTATGATTATGACTGTTGTACTATGAAATAATACCCCAGATTAGCTTCCGCTGCTATATTTGTCCAAATGGGGGTGTTATACTTTGCTACGGTCTTGATTCTTTTTCCTTTAGAAGCTTGAGTAGCTTCTGTTCTTGGGTGATGATTCAGAATCAGCTTTCTTCTTTGTAGATTTTGGTTTTGGAGTTTTCACCTGTAGCATAAGCATGGTAAGTCATGTAGGCTTCAGACTCTAGCATGGCTTGGTTGGTCAAGTGCTGAGGGAGAATAGCGCCGTATATCTGTGTGTCCTGATGTTTAGAAATGACTCTTATTGTGGTGAACATGAAATCATCCCTGGCATAGTGCCAAAACATCTTGTTTCTCCTTGGTATTGCATGATCCTTTGCCATGAAGTAGTCTACAATGACTTTGGTGAATCGTGGATAATACATGTCATTGTTCTTCTTAGAATTCTTATTCTCCACTTGGTACACCAAATCTTCCCACAACAAGTACACATAGTCAACAGTCTTGTTATGATACATTCCCCAAAGAATTTGAGCACGTGACAAGCGAAGACTTTCCAGAGCAGTAGTTTTTCCACTTAGACACTTGTTGATTATGGCAGCAAATGATCTCCATGGTTGATGCATGTGATTGACATTGAAATCGGATAAAAACTTGATCTCACCAGTGTGTCGAAGGTCTCTAATAAAAGATAGAATATCCTCTTCAAGTGGGGGTTCTTCAAATATCTGACCAGGGAGTTTAGGGCAAATCTTGAGCATATCTCTGAAGTTGTCATTGTTAACAGTATGACTTTTGCCATTCAACTTGAAACGAAGTGAAGAATGATGTCTGGAGACAGTGATCCAGAACTCTTGCATGTATATTTCTGGTACATTAGCAGAGATCCCAAATGCATTGTAGAATGGAGTAAGTTTGAGAGCATCTAATGCCACTTGAAGAGTAGGTTCCTTGGATTTGAGAATTAAGTTTAGTCGGAGATTGCTTTTCCCTATCTTAAGACGGTCAGCAGGGGTGACTAATTCATCATCTAGTGCCTATTGCTGAGCTCTTGTAGTATCCATGATTCTGCTAAGATAGGATCAATACATTTTATGTACAACCAATTCTATACAATATACTATAAAGACCTATTGAGTGAGCACGTAAAGTTGATTCATGATGATAACGTTTCTTAAGAATTTAGGAACTTTAAGACTTTTTGCACTTATTAAGATCTATCCATTTAAAAATGACAACTTAAGCCAACTTAACTTGTTTAGAGTGTATAATTAACCAATTTTAATTAACTCCCTAATTAATAATTTTTAATTGAAAATTTGATCTTAAGTGTTTTGGGTCTTGGAAGCAAAAATGATTTCTAAGGAGAAACTAGTTGTTCGGTTCCTTATAGAATCAAGTTGTTAGGTTCCTTAATGAGAACAAGTTGTTCGGTTTCTTAAGAATGAATTGTTCGGTTCCTTCTAATAAAGTTGTTCGGTTCCTACTACAACAGAGTTGTATGGTTCCTACCTACTAGAGAGTTGTTCAGTTCCTTCTAATAAAGTTGTTCGGTTCCTACTACAACATAGTTGTTCGGTTCCTACCTACTAGAGAGTTGTTTGGTTCCTTCTAACCGCAGGGTTGTTTGGTTGCTTATAACAACAGAGTTGTTCGGTTCCTTGAGACACATGAGTTGTTCGGTTCCTTAATGCACTTAGTTGTTCGGTTCCTTAACCAAGTAGGTTTTATGGTTCATTAATGAAACAAGTTGTTCGGTTCCTGAACCAAACAGGTTGTTCGGGTTCACATTAAAAATAATCAAGTTGTTCGGTTCCATTTCGAAATTTGCACAATCATGAATTTTAAGCATTCTCACTTGTTTCTTTAGCATTCATATCATAGGGATAACATTTAGGCTGAACTATAGCAACACTTAAACACAATTTCTTCAAGATTTTACAAGAAACGAGCATGTGTCAACATTAAACACATATATTCAAGAAACTACAATCAAGGGAGCGATTTTACCATTCAAACATATCCTAGAATAAATAAGCACGCATTGTATTACAAAACCCACATACTTTATACATCCTAGTTCAAAAACCCAATATTTTCGAACACACTATTTATCATAAATCATACAAATGTTACCTACACATAAAACTGTATTAAACAAGTGCTAGGCACACCTAAAGCTTCAAAACCTCTCAACTAATTTGATGTTTTAACCAACTTTGATTTTCAAGAACCCTAATTTGAAAATTAGGGATTTTGAGATCAAACTTGGATGAAAAAAACCAATTCCTTTGAGATGTGAGTAGTTTAGGTGTAGGGGAACACTTTTCTTTTATACCTTAATGCACAAAATTTCTTAAAATGATGAGATGAAGAGAGACGATCGAGTGAGGGGAGTGTGAGGAAAAAAAATATGTCAACTGTGTGTGTTTGTGTACAGTAACGGTAGGGTGGGATGGGGTATTAACCCAAAATTTGACTTTAACACATTTGGCCCCTCAAGTTTTAACTTTAATCAATTTTTACATAATCAAGTTTTATAAGGCATATGCAAGATAAACAAAAAGCACAAATAGTCCCTAATGTTCAAACTATCATACCTATAGACTTAATTTTTGCAAAACTTCTCCCTAAAGGCATAAACACATAACATTTAAGGCACATGAAAGCTAAGCACAATTATCTTTCCTTAAATGATATTCCATTATTGTTTAAAAACCTTTTTACCTTTAAGCACATTTTTATTATTAAGAAAATATTTGACATTTTCTCCCCCTCAAATGGTAACCCGTTTTCTATTTAAAGAGCTGTAGTCGTTGTTTGAGAAGTCAAATGTCTTAGAAGAAACATTGTCTTATGAAGCAATGTTTTAATTTAAAAAAAAACAAACTCCATAGCAAATAAGATTTCTCTTATTTTTGCTCATAACCGCACTGACACGTACACTTATGATAATATAGGAAGCATGGGTTGTGTTGCAAAGTAAACACAAGCCTTTGCATGGTCATAAAGTAGATCATGCCCGAGAATAAATTCATGTTATGAGGTCAAGTTTTCTTTTTGAAATACTTGCCTTTAAGATAATGACCAGGTTGCTATCTGAAATAATAGCAAGCCATTTGGCATGTTTTGAAAACATTTGAACTTCTGCTCGAACTTCATTTACAGCCTCGTATCATTATTGAATGACATTTCTAAGACTGTAAATGTTATCGATTTTCAGAAGACATGTCATTATTACCTCTTTTTATATTTTTCTCATTTTTTAATTTTTTCTTTGGTTTTATGAATTTTATATTTTTGTATTTTGTGTTTATAAAAAAATTTTGAAAAATAAAAAATCTTTTTGGTTTTTAGGGTTTTAATATATATACATATGATACAGGATATTTGAATAGGTACCACCACTATTCATCAACTTCATCTGCCAATTGTTTCAGAGTCTCCGGCGTAAAACTCCGCATTCCTAGCTTGTTGACAAGAAATTCAATTCTTTCTCTTGCAAGGGCTTTTGTGAAGATGTTCGCCAGTTGATACTCTATATTGACAAAGTAAAGTTCAATCACCCCATTTCAAATGCTCTTGATAAGTGAATTTATGTGTCTATATTGCTTTGACCAGGAATGTTTAACTTGTTGCCTGTCTTAAGGCATAATAGCGCTTTTGTTATTACATGTACATTGGAATTTTATTGAATCCAAGGCCATAGTCGGTAAGCTGTGATCTCATCCAAAGAATTTGAGCACAAAAAAATTTTCCCCGGAAAAAACATAGCAATATATACAACTTCCGTACTAGATATCGCAAGCTTTTCACGCCTTTTTGAATGACCAAGCTAATAAGTTATCTTCACAGAAACTGCCATTACTTACCAGATGTGCTACGGGCGTGTATCTTGACAACCAGGCATGAATAGCATCTGCAAATGTTGTTAGTGCAATTGAAGAATCCTTCGGATACCATAGTCCCCGATTGACGGTTCCTCTTAGATACCGAAAGATCCTTTTGACCGCATGTAAGTGCTTTTCGGTAGGCCTAGCCTGATACCGGGCACACATGCATATAGAAAATTGTAGGTCAGGTCTACTGGCTGTGAGATAAAGGAGGGTGCCAATCATGCCACGATAGTGTGATGGATCAATGGCTTTCCCTTCTTTATCCTCATCCAGTTTGGATTTCTCCACCATGGGAGTATCCACTAGGTCAACATGAGTCATAATCTATTTCTTTAAAGATTCAAGGGCATATTTTGACTGGTTAATAAAGATGCCTCTGGGATTTTGAAAAATCTGTAGTCCTAAGAAAAATGAGATTTTGCCCATCATTGACATCTTAAATTTTGAACACATAATTTTAGCAAATAGGTCACAAAGTTCAGGTGTAGATGCAGCAAAGATAATATCATCGACATATACTTGTACCAGAAGTAATTCCTTGCCTTCCTTACGGATGAACATAGTAGGATCCACTAAGCCTTTGGAGAAGTCTTGGGATATCAGGAACGAAGACAACATGTCATACCACGCGAGTGGGGTTGTTCAAACCATAAAGAGGCTTTTTTAGCTTGTACACGTGATCAGGTATTATATGGATCCACTAACCATCCGTCTGGCTAACCTAAACCTCTCCCGCCAAATTACCATTCAGAGAAACGCAGTCTGACATCCATTGGGTAGACGACATGTTCATGTGAGCGGCAAACGCGGGAAAAATCCTTATAGCCTTACCCCCCCCCCAATCTTGCAACCAGAGCAAAAGACTCTTCAAAATCAATTCCCTCTTCTTGACGGTAACCATGAGCCACTAATCGATCCTTGTTCTTTAGAATACCTCCCAGTTCGTCTATGCTTTCACTTTGTAGATCACACTTCATAGTAATAACCATACTTTGTCTGGTTGGGGTTACGAGTCCTCAATACTTCAAGGTGTTCGAACTTCGATTGAGCTCTTCTTGCAGTTGATTTGAATCCAGCAGGATTGAGTCAAAGCATCTTTATACGTCTTGGTTCTACTGAAAGTAAAGAAAGCATCTTACAGTGACAGAAAGAGCGTTGCCCTCATGTATTGTAGCCTTGTGGAAACTGGTCTAGCGAGTTCACCGATTATATTTTCAAGTGGATGATCCTTAGTCCATCTGCTATTATGTTCAAAAATTTAGTGATCGGGATGCACAATTGTATGAATAGAATCCGACGATGAAGATTGATCAGAAGGGATTTCTTAAATTGGGATACCAAAGTACAGATCATTACCCATATGTGCAACTTTCAATTCATGATTGTCTTCTTTCACATTCGTTAGAATGACGGGAGGTTGAGTTTCGGGTGTTGTTGAGTATTGACATTGATGATGGTGTATATTGGTCAACATTTGTTATTGAAGAAGGTCCGAACCAGATTGATACAGCGGAAACTAGATGCTTACTACATTCATGAATTGGAGCCAACAACTTTCAGATGGCTTGGAGGGGTGTCAACACTGGGTGAGAGTGATGAAATTCATCAAAAAGATAGGTTGAAACAAAATATACTAATTATTCTGACGTGGTAGTGGTACTAACGTGTGTTGAAGGAGGAGGGTTGGCTACGAGTCCTGAACTAATTGTTGCAGGAGTTATTTCATTAAGTGCAGGTCCTAAACTGCTGTGTTCAGAGCCAATCACAGTCATGCTCATACAAAATTTTACAAGGAATTGTCTCAATGATTCGCCTGGTACGTCGGATGTAAATTCAAAATGCTTTCTTTGTGGGTGCATAGCCAATGAAAATACCAATATTAGCTTTCGGTTGTAACTTACCCAAGTTCGCACTATCATTTATCGGATAGCAAAGTGCACCAAATACATGGAAAAATGATAAGTCGGGAGGTTTTTCATGTAAAAGCTCATATGGTGTTTTGTCGTGACGAAGACGTACGATGGAACGATTTTGGGTGTAACATGCGGTAGCAACTGCTTATGCCCATAAAAATAACGAAGCTTTTGCATAAATCAACATTGTGAGGCCATCTTCAATTAACGTACGATTCCGTCTTTCAATGATACTATTTTGTTGTGGAGAGTGAGCAACAGATGTTTCATGAGAGATTCCAACCTTCTCATAGTATTCACCTAATGTTTGATTAACAAACTTAGTTCCATTATCGGTTCTGATGCGTCAGACAAGTGTCTTAAGCCGCACTTGGATCATCTTGAGAAACTTGATTATGAAATCTGGAGCTTCATCTTTTGAACTTAAGCACTTAACCCATGTGAATCGAGAGTAATCATCAACGATGACGAGGATGTACTTTTTTTCATTAACGCTTGCGACACGCATTGGTCCATAAAGATCCATGTGCAACAGATAAAGTTTTTCTTGATTGGTGCCTTCAGATTTAGGTATGTGGGGTTTCTTCTTACTTTTACCCATAGCACAAGCAGAACACAGATGGTTATTTTTGAATTTAAGCTTAGGGAGACCTCAAACAAGACCATGTCTAGCTAAATGGTTAATAGTACCAAAGTTCAGATGAGACAAACGTCGGTGCCATAGCCAGGACTTAGTATTTGAGGCCTTTGACAAGAGACATATCGGAGAGGACGCCATCATATCTTCAAGAGATAGAGTATACAGATTGTTGCCTCGAGATCCAGTCAATAGGTCAACACCTTCTAGATTACCTATGAAGTAGGTATGTTGACAAAAAGCAACTTCAAGGTTTAAATCACAGAATTATCTAATGAAGAATAAGTTAATTATCAAGTCCTTCCACATAATAAACCCTTGAGATAGTAACATTTCCAATCTGATAATCACCATATCCCATAATCTTTGCCATGTGATCATTTCTGAATTTGACTGTACCCAAAAACTTATTGACGAAATTGGTGAGCTGAGAGCGATCTCCGGTCATATGCTTGGAGCAGCCAGAGTCTAAATACCAGAGAACAATTTGGACGACCTTCATTCATCAAGAGAGGAAGATGGAACATCGAAAACTATGGATCCCCAAGATTGATTGGGTTCCTTTTTGTTAGCAGATACAGATTTAAGAACCTTAGATTTGCTAACAGGATCTTAGTTTGAATATTTCCTTAGGTCTTCTTGAGTAAACCAATGTTACAACAGGCTCTTTAGGTGTTTATTTCATTTTCTAGAGAGTTGGTTTCCTAAGGGGTAGGGTACTTCAGCAGTTGTGTAATCATAGTTAAAGGGGCATGCTTTTCCTACATAGTGAAGGTTTCCGACCAGTAGGTATCCAGATGTATTCCAATATTTGTAAACACCTTTCCTGTTGGTTTCAACTTTTATCTTTGAACTTTCTTAACATATCTGATTTTTTCGAGCATTCACATTATTGATAAATTTAGAAAAACACAATTAAATCTGATGATTATCAGAAAGCCATGCAACCATTACATTAAACACATTTTAAGTTCATATTCGCATTAAGCTTTGAAAACTTGCACATGAGCAGTTTCAGTTTGGTTGTACAACAATATCTTTATTTTTAATAACAGATTTAACTTCCTAGGGTGGTGCTTCTACTTTTATTTTTCTGTGTTCTACTTTGTGTTTGACCAAATCTAATCTTTCGTTGTTTTCCTGTAGGCTTACTTGTGATCTTTTGATAAGCACTAGTAGTCGATTTTGTACTCCTATAGAAGACAACATAGGTTTGTTAGAATTAGGTTTGTTGTAGGACTGTTTTGGTAATTAGTATCCCTCGTGGATATGTGACGGGCTTAGTGAATCTAACTCTTTTGTCCTTGTTCTTTGGGTCACATGCCAATACACTTTCCATCTGTTTGTTGACACATGGGCAGGGTTTTAAGATGTGTGTTAGCATTATCTGTATTAGTTTAGCATACCTACAGGCAGATCTTGAATTGTTTATTAGTGGATATTTTGATTATATACTTCTTGTTTCATATCTAGATCCTTAAATATGTTTGCTAGCTTTGGTGTGGCTTATTATTATGGCATAAGTGAGCTGGCTTTTTATTTCTTCTATTTAGGGGGTATTGGTTCTCTCATCCAGCTTAGCATTTACGTGAGATCAATAGGGTGTTTTGTAACATCATTATCAACTAGAGCTTTTCCTTTAAGTTTCCTTAAATCATCCTTGAGAGCTGTAATTATCAAAACTTTTTCCTGAAGGCTAGCATTTAAATCAGAGATTTCCATAGACTTTAGATTAACTTGATTAATTAAGTCATCACATTATTCTTTTGATCGAATACGTGTTGGTTTAATCGAGTCATAAAGTTGCTTATAGGTCTGTTTCAAATGCTCATTATCAGGCAATAAGTCTTCGACACCCTATAATCCAATTCAATATTATTGTTTTCAATCTATATAAGTCCTTTTTAATCTTATCCCAGTTTATTTTTTCCACTTAGAAGATTTAATTCTCTTCTTTTAACTTCCTTATGACTTGTGTCTTTCTTTGGGACTGAAGTTTCAATTTATTAATTCAAACAATTAATCAAAACTTGGAGCTCAATTGATTTGTAACAGAATTTATCCCTTTGAAAAAAATTCCTAATTAATTGAGTATCTACTTCTTTATAGAGATGCAATGTTTTTAAGAGTAGTAAAACTTTTAAACAGTTTATTGTAAAATCTCTTTTTTATAAATACGTAAATTCTTTTTGGATGAGAAGCTCTAGTCTCAAGTTTGAGACACTTTTCACATTCATGCACATTCACATAAGAATTATCCATAGAAAGACATTCACAATAGGGTCCAAGAGTCATTCATTTGGTTTAAAACTTGATTTTCATTTTCACTTCAAATGTTTTGACTTAAAACGATGAAGTTCCACAGCCTGTTCAATTTGATGGAAGCATTTGGACTTCTGAAGTTCATCAATCAATATTGATCGAAGGTATTAAATAAGTCACTTACTGAGCTTTTACACAAATGGAATTATTTCATCCTTAAAACAAGATTTTATATGTTCGAACCCCATGAGCCCACGTGATGGCTCTTGGGTATGGTTCTTTCTTGAAAACACGTGAAAACAGCATGATGGTATTTAAGTTTCTTCAAAACTGTATTAAACCAGGCTGAGTTTTCGGTCCCCTCGCCTCTCCCATGCTGACTTTAGGAAGTTCTTTAGGAACCTCAACATTGGTGGGTCTATCAGAAAGATCGGGTTCTGAGGAATTCACAGAGTTATGCGACCAAAAGGCTTGTTCAGCAGATAATTCAGTTTGTGGAACAAACCGTGTTTCAAAATCTTTATAAAGTTTATTAAGAGCAGCATAATCGATTGGTGTGGTATCAATTTGTTTTATCTTTTCTTGCATCATATTATCCTTATGTTTTAAAAGCATTTTTGAACGACTCTCTTCAGCAAGTGTTAAGGTCTCTTCTGAGTCAGGGATCACAATAGGATTGGTTTTCTGAATTATATCACCAACATATAGCATAGGTTCCAACTGCTGAGCTTTCTTCAGATAGAAAGGATTTTGAAAACCTAGAGCTTGTTTAGTGGTATTATCATAGAAAAACTGAGGTTTCGTCAACATGTGAACAGTTTGTGCAGATTGATCTCTTTTAAAAACGATATTATCTAGGTGTTTGATCTGCTTTTCTAAGGCTATTTCCCTATCAAGGTTTCTAGATTCTTCTTTCTTAAAATCATTTTTGAGAAGTGTAACCGTTTGCAATAAAGATTCCTTTTCTTTTAAATGTTCTGAAAGAGTTCGTTTAAGATGATCAATCTCTACAGACTGTGCACATGAATCTGAAACGTTATCTTGACTCTTTAAATCAACGTTTTGTCCTTCTTTCAACACTTTGACTTGTTCCTTATATCTTTCAAGCTCAGCAGTTAAAGTATCATTGACACTTTTATTTTCCAGATTCGTCTTGGTACAATGAACTACTTGGGTTTTTAGTTGTTCAATCACAGATAATATCAAATCATCTTGTTGTGCAGAAGAGTTAGAATTTTGAACAGCTACCTGTTGTGATTCAATCAGATACTGAGAATAAGGAATGATATTGCTATCACTGGTTATTTCAGTCTCTGAATGGTTCACAACATTTGACTGTTCAGAAGACGGCATAGCCTGCACAACTTGATTAGTCATATCATTATTCACATTATCATGATTGTGTACCTCAGAAAGAGCGTCTGAACCATAGTGAGATAAATTCGCCATGAGAGCAACTTTGGCAGTGTTAAGTTCATCACAATTAGAGTCATATGCATCCAAATCATTAGCTTGATAAGCAGCATTGTGAGTTATGACAGTCTGTGTGGCTTGACCTTCTGGAATTCCTGGATCTGCCAAAAATGCGAGTTCCTCCTCATGTAAAATTTGACCACTTACTTGAGCTTGAACCAACAACACTTTATCCTTAAACCATGAATCATCCCTTTTCCTCTTTGGTTTGGTGCACTATTTGGACATGTGGCCTTCCCCTTTGCAGTTGTAGCAGATAACTGTTCTTTGTTTTCTAGAATTGTTTCCACTTGCTCTCGGAGTATAAGTCCTTGAAGTACCCGTAGCTATAGAAGTTTGTCTCCCCTGAATTGGTTGTAATGTTACTCTTCCATTATTAATGGTAGCTTGTTGCCTAGGGTTTGACGAGTTTCTTAGTTGGTTATTGGTAGTAGGATAACCGGAAGTGACAACAGCAGTCAAAAATGACATCATATGATTGATGGCATCAATGGGATCATCACCTTTTTGGAACATTAGAATAATTAAACCTGATTCTTGTTGGTAGATTGTTGATCAACTGAGGGAGGATATTCTAATTGAGGTATAGATGATGATGGAGAATAAATGTTGTGGTGAATTGATGACTGATAATCATTGGATGGATAAGTGATTGAAAGAGGTGTTGATGATTGATGAGTTGAGTATTGTTGAGACTGATAAGGTGAACCATACTGTGGAGACTGATATGATGAAACTTGTGGTTGAAATTGAGTGTTTTGGTGTGAATTTTGATGAGTTTGATAAGGAGACTGGGTCATCTGATGAGTTGCAACCAAAGCAAGCGGATCTGAATTGCGTTCATGCATTAAACGAACCTCATTTGCATGAAATTCATGTTGTCCCAAATAAGCATGAAGCTGATCGATGTTAGTTGTGTGCAAATCTCAAACCAGTTTGACATCTGTCACAAATTTGCTCCATTCAGGAGGAAGGGTATTCAAAAACTTTGTGTTCACTTGAAATTGTTCCAGTTTCATGTTGTATAGATGTTCATGTCTTTGAAGTAGCAGTTAAAAATCTTAAGTAGAATTCACATAGTGATTCCTTTACTTATAGGCAAACTTATCGAATTCATTCTAGAGGCTTTACACTCCTTTACTGTTTTGTCAATGAAGTCCTTAATGAGAAGTTGATTCTTTCCCAAAAGTTCCTTGACGTTTTTATGCTTGGAACCAATGATTAGACCTTAATGGCAGTCATTGGGATATGATATTTGTCTGCCTTGATATTCACAATCAGCTTGAATTGCTTCCGTTAGCATAGATAACTCAAATATTTATTTGGTCTTTGTCACTCCATTTTCTCTCAATTGAAGCCAGTGAGTGGTCCATTTTCCAACGGATTCTAGAATCTATTTCTTCAATGTTATCTATTCATCATGTATAGCTCCATTTTCTACTTTCTCTAAGAATCGTACATAGCTTTTCAACATAGGTGGCGCGGATTGTCAGACCCGAATGAATCTCTTTGTCTTATGGGTCGTCATTGAGAAATTTGTATGTTAATAACGTAATTGCTAGTTTGTCTCGATTAGGTTCTGGTTGAAAGATTTTGTGTTTGTGTTTAATTAAGTTGTCCTTTTAAGTGTTTTAATTCTTTAAACTACACGGGATTTTACAATTCTTGACAAAACCGGGAAAAATAAGTTAATGTTTTACGGGATTTTACAAGTCAAAGAAATAAACCGTATAATTTAAAAAATTAAGTTGTTCGATTTCCACTAAAGTGAGTTGTTCGGTTTCAACTGAAGTGAGTTGTTCAGTTTCAACTGAAGTGAGTTGTTCGGTTTCCACTAAAGTGAGTTGTTCGGTTTCCACTAAAGTGAGTTGTTTGGTTTCCACCAAAGTGAGTTGTTCGGTTTCCACAAAAGTGAGTTGTTCGGTTTCCACTAAAGTGAGTTGTTCGACTAAGGTTGTTCGACTTGGGTTGTCTGACTCAGGTTGTTCGACTTGAGTTGTTCGGCTCAGTTGTTCGACTTCAGTTGTTCGACTTCATTTGTTCGACTTGAGTTGTTCGACTCAGTTGTTCGACTTCAGTTGTTCGACTTCCTTTATTTCGAAACCCAAAAATTTATAAACACAAAAAGACACCTTTTTTATGGTTGTTTTGCAAAAATACTTGTACAACTAGTGTTACTAAACCTATAGGAACAAGAAAAATGAGAACTTTAAGGTTTTTAAGCCGAAAAATTTAAAATCAATATTGTGCTCTTTATAAGGTTTTCGAACATAAAAAAATAAAAAAATGATGTTTTTCTTGATTCAAAGCTTGTACACCTATATCATAAAGATACTAGATCAGATTTACCAAGGTAAATAATCCTTTAGTGTACACAATAGCTTTGAAATCAAAGAAAATATAAGAAATAAAGGACGATTTTTTGCGAGTAAACAAACGAACCAATAAGCGATATTTAGTCGTTATGAGAGTTTTGATGGACTTTTGAAAGTTAAAATGTGTTTACGAAGTGATATTGAACGATATTTTGGGAAAAACGTTTAGTAAACGTTAAAGATTGAGATTTTTGAAATTTTGTCGAAATGTGTCGAATTTGTAAAAAGTGTTATAAATAAGGTTTGAAACCTTGGAAAATATTGTATGAGCGTACGGGTCATGTCGAAATTTAGTAAAAAGTTTATACTTAGAAATTTTCCTAAAAACATGATTTTTTATTTTAAATAATAAAATATTATTTATTTAATAAATTCACTAAAAGACGAAAAATATAATTTTTCTTGAAACTTCTCGAATATGTTTACTATGAGTAAA
>BQNB010049067.1:5202-42227 GCA_026074375.1 Tanacetum coccineum | reverse complement strand
ATTTTTTTTCATATACATAACTACAAAACTCGGTGTAATTTCACCATCTTCACGATCATAATAACTCCGGATAATTCCTTCGATAATTCTTCATTCTTCGGACGTACCAATAATTGTGTTGGTAGTAAAAATACATGAGTTTTGACTACTTTATACATTCCCATTTGCAATGTGCAAATTTCTTCCCAACCGTACCAAAGATAGAAAATTGACACAAGACTCGGGAAATACATACTTTACACTTTAAGCAACTAGCAACTGATAAATGGACTTAATCTAACAGGGTAGGCTAAGGTGTAAAGGTGTAACGAAACAAACAGTTGGTGTTATTCCTAAAGGATTGGCTCTATAGGTTTTTCTAGGGGTATCTTACTCTTAAGATGAGAGTAAACAAAGGGTTTATACGGGGATTTAACTAACCAGTGTAGTTAGTTAATAAAACAACATATAAAGGCTTTTTGGGTGTAATCCTAGAAATTTACAAATTTAAACAAGTTACTCCATCTAAATCCATAGTACTCATTATCGTGCTCTCGAATAGATATACTAAGCCAAAGTTCTAAAGTCTACAACATCACCGGCACACTCATATTTTTGTAGAATTTGGATAAACATTTAGAAATGGATAAGGTTAAATCCTCACAATATCTAATAAGGGTTATTGTGTGCAGGTTATGTAAAAAGTTATTTCACAAAAGTATGCATGATTTTTTTTTAAATTTGAGCATAATTTAAGCATTTTAGTGTGAAAAATAAGACAAGTATACATTCTAATTCCCATCCCCCCACTTGAAATATACAACGTCCTCGTTGTATGGATAAAACATTAAAAATGGGAATTAAAAAGAATTAGAATGAGAAACTCCCCTGATATTTTGTTGGTAGATTATCCATGTTGATTTAATGAGTAAGAATTCCATATTGTAGATACTTCACCAACATTGTCGATTTCTTTGCCGCGAACCCTAATTCATCTAACCCTAAACCAAAATCATAAAACCATAGCAAACCCATTACACCTTAAACTAGTTCATAGTTTTCAGAATCTGATCCTTAATAAAACATAAGATCTGCGCAAAATCAGTAGGTTTTGGGTATTAAGTAAAATACACTAGGTTGTAGCCCTATGCTTGTGATCACATTGCCGATTGAATCACCCGTTCGACTCGAATAATTAGTTCTAGCTAAAATGAAAAGAGCGCAAATTCTGCACACCTAGTAGATAAATGGTTGCTTTCTCTAGATTTTAGTATATAACCCCTGAATATGTAACACAAAAGTTGTAGAGGACTCAAAAATCAACCATGCCACTGGTTTGAGGTTTATTCGGAATTACGGTTTATAAATGGCAACCAAATTACCGGGACTATGTTGGCTGTCCAAAACACCATGTAAAAACAATAAACACCTCAAGCCCCTCCATGACTCACCACCATCTTCATCACCATGACCTCACCACCACATCACTATCACTCCAGCACCTTAAAAGCACCTCCATCACCTCTTTGTAAGCTACTACCACAACTTACACACTAAGTAAGCTACTTGTTACCATTCTTTGATTTTCGAACCCCTCCACACCCTTACACCTCATCCTAAGCTCTCATGACTCACACTAGATGTTCCTTAGTCACTAACCTACAGCCCTTGGCCACCAAGGGTGTTTGAGCACTATATATACGCATACATACACATACTTTTTAATCACACCTCAAACTCAAACACTGATTGTGAAGTTTTAATACACTATAAAATATATATAAAAATAAAATAAAGATTACTTCAAAGAGCAATAAAAAATTCCCTAAGAAAATTCACTCTCACAAATATATATAAATAAATATAAATACGTATATTAAACGGGCAAATATGATCACCCGGTCGTTTCCCCAACGACTAGTGAAATTGAAACCTCCGTACTAAGCTTGGATTCAGATTTGAATGAAGCATAGATATTTTTGATAAATCGATATCTACTAAAAAAAAGCAACATTACAATTGAACAATTAACAAATACGAAACAAATAAAACACGACGATAAGAAAATAGACTAAAATTAAAACCCTAAGATTGCAAACTAAATTTTTCACACCTAAATTAGGATAAAAGAAAATTTTAAGAAAATAAAAATATTTTTTTAGATTATTTTTGAATTTTTTATTAATTAAAAACTATTTAATTCTAATTAAATCCTAAAATAAAAAAATAAAAATAATTGAAATTATATTTTTTCTAAGTAAAATAAGTAAAAAAGAAAATTTTAGAAAAAAGGAATTACTATTTTTGGCTTTTTAGATTAAAAGATATGATTTTTCTAAAATTTAAACTAATTAAAAACTATAAAAATAATAAAACTATTAAAAATAAAGTCCTAAAAATTTTATAAAAATTACACTAAATAAAGAAAATGTGCAGAAATTTTCTAAAAATAAAAGCCCTAATTTTTATCTTTTTATAAAAGTTTAATTAAACTAATTAAAACCTAACCCTAATTATTAATTAAAACTAAATAAAACTAATTAATAACTAACTTAGGGACTAACTGTGTAAAAGACTTAAGGGCTAACGGGGCTAAAGCATTTAACAGGCAAGGATTAACTAAGAAACAGAAAAATTACAAGAATGGTCCCTGAGGACCACCCCGTTTTTCACCCCTAGTCCTAATAAGCCCAAAAATAAGGTGAAGTTAAAAACAGCTTAAAATTCAAAACTCAAAAGACCAAAGTTGTAGAATAAGCTGGGGAGATCAACTTTAACAAAAGCACTATGGGCTGAAACTCAAAGATAAGCTCTAAAAGAGCTTCTCAATAAGCTGTCCTCAGTAAGGAGGCATTTGAGCTCATTTTTACTTAAATGCTTGCACAAAGCTTGATATAAGCTCAAATTGAAAACCAAAAGCTATTCTAGATAGCTTATAATGTGTATGAACTAGAAAGGATAAGCTACTTAAACAGAAAACATTTAATTCTAACTGAAATTGAGGATCAAATAGGCAAACTTAGGAAACTCTCTAAAAACTTCAAAAACCAAATTGGCTAAAATCTTTAATTAGCTATGACAGAAGTTAAGATCTTGAGAACTACATTTTAAGGGAAATAACAAAAATTAAAAGCTGATTTAATCCTACTCCTATTCCTAATTCTCACCACCCATTTCTGTGTGTGAGTGAGTGCTTTTATAGAGCCAGGAGAAGCTTCTAGGTTTTGCCTTGGATCCCAAGCCTCGATCAATCATCACCATTCAATTCATCCAATCATTTGAGAGCATTTGATGGCTGTTGGATCACATATGTGCACACACGGATTGCCAGCGTGGCAATCCGTGATGTGACATATGTGTTACTTCTGTGAGTGAATAGAGAGTAAAAACCCATCTTCATTTGTGCTTCTTTGCTTGTACACGAGGCTTCCTTGCTCAAGTAGACCAATTAGGACTTTTGATATGACAAATTTATCCCTGCCATTGTGTAAGAGGGCCCTTGAATAGTCCTTTGTACCCTTCAATTGTAGAAAGCCCTTTGTTTTTACCCTGGGTAGAGTTAGAGACGAAGGATGAACAGTAAAAGTATCTTGGCGCCAAGTTATAACTGAAAGGGATAAAATCGGTTTGAACTTTGGCCTTTTGACACTTTCAGTCCCTTTCACTTCTTTCTTCTTTTCTAGTTATAAATATGTTTGGGAAAGTGCAAGTTTGGTCCCTGGAGTTTATATAAAAGGAAAGTGGGCTAGGATTTGGGCTTAATGGATGGGCTTTTGGGCTTTTTGGTATCCGGGTGTAGTATCAAAAGGTTTTTAGGCCCAATAAGCTTTTTGAGGCCCAATAAGAGGTGAGGGGCTATTTTTGGACTTATGTGAAACTTTGAGGGTGAAAATGGAATATTTTTGGGCCTTGTTGACTTTTGTTGACCATGATTTGACTGAGGCTTGACTTTTCTGGCTTCGGCTTTGATTCTTTGGCTTCTTTTTGTACTCTTCTGATTCTCGTGTCCGTGCTTGCTTGCTTTTGATGGTTTTCATGTGATTTTTGATATATCCGTTCTTTAAGTGCATATTGACTTTATTTGACCATGTTTGACTGGATTTGACTGAGGCTTGATACTTTTGTGATTGCTCTTTGCTTTGATATATATGGCTTACTTTTAATGTACTCTCTGATTTCGTGTCCGTGTTTTGCCGTCGTTTATGTGGAGTCTGTTTTCGTTAATGATTTTTTGAATATATCCGGCCTGCATTTACGCACAAATACACAAAATGCAAGAATATTTTTTAGCATTATTTTTTGGTCTGTTTTGGGTTTTTATTGGTGTTTACTATTTAGTATTTAACCGGATATGTGTATTTTACACTTATCTCTATTAAGAGGAGGAGCATTTCAAAGACGTATTGGACCTTTTCCTGCTTTTTAATGAAGCTGAGTCGTTGATAACATATCTTCATTCCACGATTCAGCTTGAAGCTTCTTATTCAGCATGTTCTGAGATTGTTATTGGTGTAAGGCGGATATTCGTTTTTCAACCCAAACATCAATAAAAATTAATGAAGATTTTCTAAATCCTTACAAAGTGCATCCACAGTTATCAAAAAGCTGTGTAAAAATAGTCACTTTGTAAACCTTTGTAGAGATAGATCGTTACATACGTCACTTCTTAATGTCAGGTTAAACATTACTATCAAATGTCCATAACACTCTTATCATCAGTCGTCCCTTACTGGCATATGATAAATTCGATCCATGTTTAGCTCTTTACTCAGAACTTCCAGAGGGTCTCAAGTCTTCCCTTTATCAATACATGAAGCCATCTTTAACATTGATGAAATACCCTTTATGAGCTTCCTATCTATAACTCCCTTATCAATTTAAAGTATACGATCCTTCCATACTTTATCATATTCTGGTTATTCAACACAATCACTGGGAGGCTTGTAGCTAGAGGTTCTATAGCATCAAATGCCTACCTTGTCATCTCCCTTTACACTATCTATAATATGCCTTTTCTATCTCTGCCTTACTCTTGATTCATCGTTTTTCAACTTCTACATGTCTCATCTATCTTGTGCCTTCTTTGTGACATATCAGATTTAAGTCATTCCACTGCTCTTTTTAGAGCTTTCCGTGTCTGTGACTAATGTGTCTCACTGCCTTTCACTATTTCTGAATTTCAATTGTCCATAAAGTATTATAACTCTTTTCATTTATTCTGATCATAAGAACAATCTTCTTGGAATTTCATTATAGATTTTGACTCTTCAACTGACTTGTATTTTGTATTCCTACTTCACTCATGTGTTCTTCGAGAATAGTGGACATATTGATTTCTCTTTTGAGATTTGGTAGGTGTGCTTTGTGTGCTTCATTTTCTGATGGCGATCTAAGCATTTAGATTGCAAAGTGTTTCTTTATTCAGCTTATGTGCTCTAAAAAAAATCTAGATCATTTCTTCATTAGGTTATATATGTCATCCATGTTTTCTTTTGCTTGACGTAGCTTTCGCAGGCTTAATTCATATTGGTTTCCTTCATATAGTTGAGTGTGGTTATCCCACGATTCAATCAAAAGCATATGTTGGCTTCTTCTTCTTATTTCCCTTGCAGTGCCTCAGCTTCTCATATCTGTATAAGCGTGTCAGCTGTCCGGCAACTGAGCTCTTTAAGTTTCTGGCACATTTCTCTTCATCAAGAGCAAACTTGATCCTTTCTTCTTATTATGGCACTTCAGTCAGATTCACACAATCCATTTTTCCCCTCTCTGCCTTTGTCTTTTTACTTGCTGGAAGTTGTGATTGTGAGACGAAAATGCTTTGGATGCAAATACTTGTTCTTCTCTGATCATGAAATATATTTCTCTTAGCCCTTGTGCTAACAGATGTAACTGTTATCCACTTGCGTAGCAATATGTAACAGGCTTGGGTTATTACAGTTTTGATTCTCAATCAATGTTTTGAGCCAGAGTTATCTTCATCTCGGAACTTCAAACATTGGGCACTGCCAGTTGTACGTTATAGTAGTAGAACTAATTCAAGTGCAGCATCTAACTGGAATTGATTTGTAGTTGTAGCACACCTAACTACAGGCGTATTCAACCAACTCTTTTACAACACTCCAATTTCACTGCTCTTAAACCCCCCTGTATCAAACATAGGTTTGTCATCATTATCTTTGAGTCTATTCACAAGTTACTGTCATGAGCATCTGCATCAATAGGTCTTCAATCTTGTCCTCCCAATTAGATGCATCCTCCTGGCACAAAAGAGCGCATAATAGAGGAGATCTACACCTGCTTGAGGGGGAAAGAACCCCCGACTAAGGTGTCACTCCAATCCTTTGTCTTAATCAGATATTAGTAGGGCAGGTATTTGACCTTCACATTTTCTTTTACCCCCTTAACTGGCTTGGACTACTAATTCTTTAGAAACTGCTGTAATTCCTTTGCTTGATAGTCTTGAGCATTTCTCTCCAGAAATCAAGGATCCTTCTCTGCAGGTTGGTACAATCAATCATCTACAATTCATATAAGTTTGCATTCTATCTCATGATAGTTAGTTCTTTACTATCTACTATATAAATATATTCATTTAATATATAACCTATATAATAAATATATATAATATAAAATATAAGAAGTAAGGATAAAATATCATATGATAAGGAATTTTCTGTGGTAGGCTTTTTTTAAGAGTTTTCATTTTATCCCAACAGGCAGAAAAACCTTAAAAAAAACCTTCCCGGGTCGTTTCCCGTCGATTGCGTTGAATTTTAAGAGAAATCCGAAGAAATCGGTGTAGTGATTTATGCTTGAGAATTATAACAAATTTTGATTGGGTTTTCTATTTCTACGGGAAAAAGCAAGTAAAAGGCAATCTAAACTAAAAACAAAACAAAAACGAATTGAAAACGTAAAACCCGGAAAAGTAAAACCGGAGCTCATAATACCTAAAACAAGCATTTTAACACCCTACGAAATTCGCAAACTCTTAAATTTTTCTAAGTCCTAAAATGATAAAAGAATATTTTTGTAATAAAAGTATTAGA
The DNA here is from genome assembly GCA_026074375.1 of Tanacetum coccineum. NCBI lineage: Eukaryota > Viridiplantae > Streptophyta > Magnoliopsida > Asterales > Asteraceae > Tanacetum > Tanacetum coccineum. Next base: position 35,199 of record BQNB010049067.1, on the reverse strand, counting down.
TTTTTTTACTTTTATTTATTTGAAATATGAAGTAAGAAAGAAGTTAAATATAAAAAATATATTAAAAAATATCTAAGAAACGAATTAGGGAAAAATCTAAAAAAATTGTGAAAGTTACTTTGATAGGAGTGCATTGATTAAGATAAAATAAATTTAAGAACAACTGGCTTTCGCAATAAGCACAGAAATAAGCTAAAAATTGCGTCTATAAGCTAAACTTCAAATTGGAGTATAAGTATTTAATATGTGCAAATTAAAACCCAGAAAGCCCTAAACTGGTGCTTAGTGGTAGTGGTGTGTGTTGTTGGTTGAGGCTTGGGAGAGGTTGTGAGAGGTCTCGCGTTCGAGCCTTGCTCACCTATGACTTCCTAATTTCAAGTTTTTATTTTTGCTCAAAACTTTTTAAACAACCTTTTTGATACGATAAAAATAAGCATTTTTTATAACTGTAACTATTTTTGAAAAGCACTAAATAAGCCAGAAATAAGCTTTTAAGCTGATAGATATGCTAAGTTAAACTAAATGACTAAATGGCTAAACTAAGGCTATTGGACTAATAAGCACAAGGCGAAAAGTGGAATAAGCTAGACAAATTACTAGCTAGACTCTAAAAAAGTGTGTGTTGATAAGAAAAATATATGTTAGGAAAATGTAAGCTTGAAAAGAGGGATGAAAGAACCTAAAAAGCACTTTTAAGACAGAAAACACTAGTACATATAACAAGGCTACTTTCTCACTGATTTAAACTAAAAATTAAAAGCTAAATAAGCACTTGAAATGATAAATGTGTGTGGAAAAGGAGATAAGCTAAACCTAATAAGCAACTAGGAACCAAAATAAGCAAAGATATAAGCTGGATAAGCTTTAAAAACATATAAGCTTTTTGGCCCAAAACTGTCAGCCAAACAGCCATAGGGACATTTTCTAGCTTATTTTTTAAGCTTGAAAAATGGATCCTATATGGCTTATTAGTTTAATACCCCTGTGGCTTATCCAATAAGCTACATGGAATCTGCAATATAAAAAAGGATTTAATTAATAGCCATAAAAAATACAAATGAAAAGGACTGCTCACACAGATCGCGTCAGTCTTTTTGGTCGTTTCTTCAAAAGACTCAAAGTGCTATTTTGCAGCCTGAGTATCTCTCCTAAGCTATTAAAAGTGGATGCTAAATTCCAAATTATACTCAAACAATGGACTTTAGACTAAGAATACTTATGCAAAGAAATTTTAGATCCTGATAACTTATTTATAAACTATCTAATTTGTAAGATCAATAAATGACTTTGAACTTTGTTTTGAAAATAACTATAAATTTTGCAGAACTTAAAGCTTAGACACAAAGGTAAATGTACATCTTAATGCAACTTCCTTTCTACGGAATTTGAGATGGAATAACACAATTAAACAATCTTAGAGTGCACTTAAATCAAGATCTTAACAATGAAGCTGAAATCTATAAAAAACTATAAAACATATTTTAGCCATGAATACTTAACACCTTAAGAATGTGAATGCTAAACCTTGACAGCTTCTTCTTAAAACAGATTTAAAACTACTTATAAGAAGCTAATTAAAACTTGCCTTAGTGACCCTCCAAAACAATAAGACTATAGATGTTTGATCCCAATTTGTAACCTTTTGCCAAACACCCCTTAAGTAAATGAGAGACAACTATTTATAGCCTAAACATATTTGATGTGTAAGATATGAAACTTTGAATAAACAGATAAACAGGTATGATATTTCACAAAGACTATAAGCAATAATTATAGAAAAAATAAGCACTTGCTAATTAAGCATTTACTTCAATATATGAGCAGCATTAACTAAATAATATGCAAGATTTAAAATAAAACGATTGAATCAAGAGACTGAATTATAATAATTCCAAACTTAACAACATTAAAACATGTTTGGCTAACATGACACAGGTATTAAGCACGAATAAGCATATAACTACATAAGCAATGCTACAGTAAAATGCCTGAAGAAATTACGAAATTAAGGAACTTGTTACAAACGTTCCTTAGCCGTTGGTTGATCGAAGTTGAGACACTCTCAATATAACACACATCAATTGCTTCCAAGCTAGCTATAAAACCAATGGCATATAAAGAATCTACATGCGTCTAATGTATTGAGACATGTTATCAATATGTAAGTGGACTTAATGGATATTAAAAACTCTCAAACTTTAATTTGTAAAAGAAGAAAATCACTTTCATAAACTTTTAAAAGAGCTACAACTGCTCTGTCAATTAAAGCTTAGAATAGTCTAATAAATTGTTTATAAGCTAAATGCAATATAAAAATCAGGGACCTTAATACATAAAAAATTAATTTCATTAAATTAAACTTTAAAAAAAACAAGTTACAAGGTTTTTAAATATGCAAAGAAGAAACAATATGAAAATAAATTTTACCTACTCCTTAATTAATTACATATAGTCTCTTACAATGATAAGAAATAAGCTTATATATAGCCAAATAAGCTAGCACTTGTGCTTGTTGTGTTTGTTGTGTGAGGAGCTTCAAAGCCTTCATCATAGCCATCCAAACCATTCTTGCTCTCCAAGTGTTATGATCTTGACGCCATTGATCTTTAGTGTCTGTAATTTTAACGACATGGGGTGTTAGGGTGATTGCTAAGGTGGAAATAACATGTGATGTGGGTGAGGGGTAATATATGTTTTTGGTCTTGGGTAGCAGGGAGGGTGTAGGGGAGAAGACCCTTGTGGATTATATGTAAGTGATGCACCCACTAGGCCTTAAGGACTAACAGTGTAATGCGGGATTTACACATCCTTATTGTGTGGGCTGTATATGTTAATTTGGTTTTGGGCTTGTTGGGCTAAATATTTGAAATCGGCCCCTATAGCGTTAAATAAGCTAAATATTCTGGTCTTTGTATACATTAATGGGCTGAGCCCCGACCCTATTAGATGGCTGTTTCGGGTGGGCACATTATCTATTTCTTTGTTTTGGCTCGCTACGGCTTTGACTTTGACTTTGACTTTTTCTTCACGCTATTTCCGTTCTCGTGCTCGGTTTTATCGTTTTATCTTCGTTTTTTGTCCTTTTCTTAGATATCATGAGCATGTAACAATATAAATGGCTAAAAAACATAACAAATACATTATTTTTGTTATGTTTGTAGTGATCTATTTACGGCACGTTTTCCTAGGTAAACCTGTGTGATTGTGAAAAACACCCTATTAATAAACTGGGGTGGGGGGTCGCTTGTCATTTTGTTGTATGTTGTAATTAATGCACATACAAAAATCCCCCATACTAAGATAATTGCCGTGTCCTCAAGGCAATGACATAAGTAAAAACTTTAGGACAAAACAAGAATCGTTCTATTCCCTCCTTCGGCTCGTTAACTCCTTCGCTGAAAAATGTAGTAGTAGTGTTCATAGAAGGGGAATTAATAAATCTATAGCATTTGAGAAAGCCCGTTTTTTGCCATTTTTAAGTATATACACTATTTTCCAAAACATATTTTTGTTCTTTTTATTTCTTCTAATTTGTTTTAATGTACTTTTCTTTTTACACTGCAACTAACTAGCATGTGTGACTTCGTTATTTTCATAACTCATAAGGGTCATAGATACATGACGCAACTTTATTCCTAAATTGCCCTAAAAAGGATATTTTCTTCGATCCTACGACTTTATTAACTCTGTCCCAAACCAAGCTTAAAATCGAAATCACCGTTAAATATAAGTTAAGATGCTAACACTACTCATACTTGTGACTTGTGAACTTTTCGCTCCCGACAATTATTATATTTTAGGTGAATGTGCTTATTTCAAATATCTTCAACATGGGATCAACGTTTTGCACTAATATTTTTATGCTTCACGTTCCCAACCCAAAGTAATACAGTCTTGAAGGCCAGAGATATCCCATGTAGGTGAATCTTTCGTTTCTATGGGACATCCCAACTTGCGGCTAATTGACCAGGCTTTATGCACACACCACCAGATGCACTAGTATCGGACTCACGGACATTCGGTTCATAATCAGCTCTTGATTTCTCGTGATATACATAAATCTCTCCAAATTTAAAACGAAATTCGTCTTAGTTCAAAAATCATATTTAAATTTTATAGAAAAAGAGATCTTATCACATATATTTATTAATTCACAATTTACTATTACGTGAATATAATATTACATCATTGTCATAAAACTAATGAAATCCTCGACCTTTAGAGGGCTGCAACATCGGTGGTGTGCGGCAAGATGCGCAAACTTTTTTCAGTCTCGGATAAATACTATGTGGTCTTATTTAGAAAGGACTGCACAGCGGCTGGTGAGAGCCAGGCAAGATGCAGTAAACTTTTTTTAGCCCACAATTTATTATTATTATTACACTATTTTTCATCATCATTTTTTAAATATAATACCACGATATAGAGAGATGAAATTTCGCGCGTTTAATGAAAAATTAGTACTAATTTTGAAATAAAATTATTGATATGGACTATTACTTCTATAAATTGGTTGATTTTAGTATTTAATTTTTAAAAATATATAGCACGCATTGTTTATTGGTTAGGTGCTTTAGGGGAGAAAAAAAAAGCCATCAAACTACTACAACTTGAGCTCTTAAGTTCAAACTAATCCTGTGTCTTAACATCTAACTCATAATTAACTCTATCTTTTTTAAGTTCTTCGTAAAGATTTACAGCGAACTGCTTAGTCTAAAAGTTAAGTAACAGAGCTTAGATGCTCATACACTCGCCGATCGAGTCCAAAAACTTTATTCTTTATTCTACCTACGGGGATAAAAGTCATAATTTGACAAAGAAACACTTTTTTATTTATTAAATTTAAATTTCTTCACCTTTTTGCGTATATTGTGGATGGTAAAACGGAATTACATGAAAACAACGGCTGCAAGCCAAAGGTCACTTAGATTAGACCCCACCCCCATACTAGAACTAAACATTGTACTCAATGTTTTAAGAAGGGTCTCTACGTAAATCTAAAGCCGTTTATTAAGTATGCTCAAAGATAAACGTTAGTCGATAAGATTAGGATATTGGATTCCAAATAATGAAGCTCGAGTGGGATTAAAGCTCGATTTGAGTTCGAAGACATTAATAACCCATACAACTGAGACACGAGAGCTTCAAAATACAGGGCAATCCTGACATACAACACAAAACACAAACCACGAGAAAGGTAGAGGCGAGCCTCCTCACAACACAATTATTCATTACTACTATTATAAATATATTAAGATAAGCATAGGTTGCACCTCTCACTGAAGCGCTAGATTTTTGTTAAACCGGTCTTGAGCTGACTCGGATATCCCCCTTACTTGAGCTTTGTACAAGGAGGATAGATAAATGGTGAATGGAACTATTCAAGATAGGATTGTACCTCCATAGAGCAGCATCTCGGTGATTTCAGAAAAAAGCTAGGAAAGTTTTCTACAAGCCCGGGAGATAAGAGTATGAGCGAGATTTATCATATTTATACAAGGGTGTGGTTGTGATGTGGGCACAACATGTGAGTGTTCAGTAAATATCACCGCACTACTCTTTAGCAGTCAAAAGACACCCGTTACTCGGATCTAAATAGCAAAGAAAATTCCATCATCCTGGTTGTGTATTCGCTGCCTGAGGACGAAAGCGGGAGGGTAGGAAAACATTCTTAATGATCAAAAGTGAAATGACTCATTGTTTCGGGAAGGGAAAGGGAATTATTGCTAAGAAATTCTTCAAGAAAAAGAATATCCCCTTCTGAGTCATAGTTGTCATTCTCAATACCCGGTGGTATTGATTCATCCGAAGCAAGAAAAACATCGATCTCCTCCATCAGAGAAGTCAAATATCTCGACGAGGGATAGGAGATGGAGAGAAAGACTCGATAGAATTTTCCTACCATTAAGCTTATTCACAGAGGGCTGAGGAGACGAGTTGACATAAAGCAATTCTCATCCTAGTATGAATTTCTCCTCAAGATCGAAGGTTGTCATATCTTCATTCCCGGTGGGAAGTTGATGTGTAGTTGAGTGTGTTCACCGGCGAATCATCAAGAAGAGAATTCAATATTAGAAGATGAAGAAATCGAAGTATTTCGAATAAGCAAAGATTCTATGAAGATTGGATTCGGCGATAGAAAGGAGATTTGTAATTCACGGAGGGAAGTGAAGTGAGACATTTTATAACACCTCATTTTTGATTAGATTCACCTCGGTAGAAATGCTTTCTTCATCAAGTATCAAAAAGAGATTAGAGAAAGAAGATTGAAAATTCTACATGTTGGAACGTCTCCTCGAAAAAAATGACCTCATCATCACTTTGAGGATTACAACAATCGATATCGAAAGAGAGGCGTTTAGAGATAGTACAAGATGACTCTTGGGAAAATCACTCAATCAAACGGGTAATCACGAAATCACATGTTCGGATGCAATCCTGCGACTCACTTGGTGGTCTGGGGACAAGTTCTCTGGCACATAGACTTATAAAGTTTCGTCGATTCTATTGCCAGGAATAGTGTCAAGATGCTCATCTCCATTATCTGAGGAGTGTCAACGGGCTCCTTGGTTGTTTAGAACGGGATGTGATGTCATTACACGGAGGAAGGGAATATAATAATATCTCTCAAAGGCGAATAAGCATAACTTTCCTCTTCATCGTCATCTCGTAGTCAAATGGGAATCTTCTTAATATTGCGAGGCCCAGATGTCTATGAATCCATGTTTAACCACTTGTTCTTGACGTTGTTGTAACCTGCTTGTTGAAAGTTGCTCTCTCAAAAGCTCAATCATTGAATCATTCATCCCTTTGTTGAAAGTTTAGATGATCGATGACAGATTGCGAGGGTTGAAATTGGTCAAGACCGGAAGAATTATGATCGTAAAAATTTTGATTCATCGGTTAACATTCAAAAGTCGCATGAGGACCTGTCTGCAATTTTCTTTCAACTAGGTTCGATTTAGAGCACTCTGTTGACTTTGAAAATTTCTCAATGCGGCTCCCACGTATGTATCAACAAATATATGTTTATTGAACACTTTGAAAATTTGTGGGAAATTAAACGTCTTGATTGTAACACGGTTCCGACGATAAATAGATATAAACGGATTTTGAGGTGGACAATCGTAACCATTAGAGCATCGTTGCCCATAAAACTCACTGAATTTACATCGGTGGTTGTGAAGGTAGGTTTAAAACGTTAGGAGAATCATCGACAAAATTAGGAGTGGAATCATAAGTGAATGAACTTCCATCTCCAAAATAGCATGTCGTATGAAAACTTAGCAAAGTCTGTGGGAGCTCATCAACGTTTTGATTATGGCATGGTTCCAGATTAGAGATAGTCGGAACTTTCGGCGGATAATTATAGCCTTAATGAGCACCTTTCCAACAAGACTCACAAGTACATTGTTGACAAAAGATATCGTCTAACGAATCATACCACAATCGTTAACAAACTACTGTCCGAGGTCGATATGTCGGAGGACTTTGTGAAGAATTTTTCACGGTGTCTTGAATGAAGATGAGAATGATTTTGACTTGTGCATTATACAGGTTACGGTTTCGTATTTGGTTGACTCGGAATGTGATTAGAAAGTCTTGGAAAATGTTCTTCTTCATCAATAAATTGTAGACCACAACTTCCTTCAATTTCTACGTATATAAAGCACCATTATCCGACAAATTATAGACCTATAACTGGGTTTCCACACTTGGGACAATTATGAGGGGGTCGTTGAGACGAGTCGGATGTTTTATTAGGATCACGAACAAACTTGTCTATGAAACCCCCTTTAGAACATCCACATGATTTAGGTATCAAAGCTCCTCAGGACGCTATTCTTTAATAATATTTTAACGATAACTCTCGAGTGACGCCATAAGAATTAAACAATATAGAGGGATAAGAAGAAGAATTAAATGGAAGAAGGGTAAAGGAGTATTATTTTTGGTTCTTCGGAGTTTTTAAACAAGAATAATTTTATTATGGAAAAAATGAGACTGAAATACTTAAAGAAACCAATGTAGTCAACTTGCTTCACGGTAGCTGTCTTTAAAGAAAAACGGCACCAAAGAGCGGGAGGAAGGGGATAAGCCGATGATATTAAAACCTTCTCCTTTCGGTCTTAGTTCCTGGGAAACAACTCACTATCTCTTATACCACTCGTTATGTTTGTGTAAATCTCTTAAGGTGGAAGCGTACTTCAACAAGTGACACAAGGCAGTTTTTAATCTTTTGTTTGGTATTTTAAATACTTATTAAGAAAAGTATTTATGATTTTTGACTTCATATATTCACAGAAAGAAATTGAGAAAATAAAATATTTTTGTATGATTATTTGATAATATATTCACAAAAATCGAGAAAATAAAATATTTTTGTATTTTTATATTTTTATAATAAGAAGAAGAAAATATTCACAAACGGAAATGATAACTTCACGAGGAAGGGTCTTCAAGGCACGACAAACTTCAACTCGATAATCGTATACAACTCCCCGGCAGCGGCGCCAAAAATTGATCGTTAGTTCTTTACTATATATATAAATATATAATATATAATAAATATATATAATATAAATATAATAAGTAAGGAAAAATATCAATGATAAGAATTCCGTGAGGCTTTTTATAAGAGTTTTCACTTTTATCCAAAGCAAAAACCCTAAAAAAAACCTTCCCGGGTCGTTTCCCGTCGAGGCGTGAATTTGAGAATTGAGAATTGGTTTAGGATTTATGCTTGAATATAACAAATTTTGATTGGGTTTTCTATTTCTACGGGAAAAAGCAAGTAAAAGGCAATCTAAACTAAAAACGAAACAAAAACGAATTTAAAAACGTAAACGGGAACGTAAAAACACGACTCGAAAACCTAAAACGAGCAATTTTAACCCTACGAATGCAAATTTAATTTTCCTAAGTCCTAAATGATAAAAGAAAATTTTCTAAAAAAGAATTAGATTTTTTTGACTTTTATTTTATTTAATATGAATTAAAAACAGTTTAAATAAAAAAAATTAATTAAAAATACTAAACGAATTAGGAAAAATCTGAAAAAATTGTGAAAAGTACTTTGAAGAGTGCTTGATCTAAGAAAAATAAATTTGAGAAAATAGCTTATCGCAATAAGCCAGAAATAAGCTAAAAATGGTTATAAGCTAAACTGCCAAATTGAGTATAAGTATTTAATTGTGCAACTCAAAACCAGATAGCCCTACTGGTGCTAGTGGTAGTGAGTGTGTGTGTTGAGGCTTGGGAGAGGTTGTGGAGGTCACGGGTTCGAGCCCTGCTCACCCATGACTTCCCAATTTCCTAAGTTTTTATTTTTGCAAAACTTTTTAAACAACCTTTTTGATAAGATAAAAATAAGCATTTTTTATAACTGTAACTATTTTTGAAAAGCACTAAATAAGCCAGAAATAAGCTTTTAAGCTGACAGATATGCTAAGTTAAACTAAATGACTAAATGGCTAAACTAAGGCTATTTGGGACTAATAAGCACAAGGGAAAAGTGAATAAGCTAAGACAAATTACTAGCTAGACCTAAAAAGCATTGATAAGCAAATATAAGCTAGGAAAATAAGCTGAAAGGAACTAAAAAGCACTTTTAAGACAGAAAACACAAGGACATATAACAAGGCTACTTTCTACTTTTAAACTAAAAATTAAAAGCTAATAAGCACTTGAAAATGATAAATAAGCTGGAAAAGGAGATAAGCTAAACCTAATAAGCAACTAGGAACCAAAATAAGCAAAGATATAAGCTGGATAAGCTTTAAAAACATATAAGCTTTTTGGCCCAAAACTATCAGCTAAACAGCTATAGGGACATTTTCTAGCTTATTTTTAAGCTAGAAAATGGATCCTTATGGCTTAATAGTTTATACCCCTGAAAAGCTTATCCAATAAGCTACATGAATCTGCAATTAAAAAGGAATTTAAATTTAATATAAGCCATAAAAAATACAAATGAAAAGGACTGCTCACACAGATTTCAATCTTTTTGGTTTTCTTCAAAAGACAAAGTGCTTTTGCAGCCTTAAAATTAAGCTATTAAAAGCTAATGAAAAAGCTTAAAAAGTTAAAACAGATTAAGGTTGATGCCTAATGAGCTTATGTTGTGAATATTAGACCTTAAAACATCTTTTAACTAACCTAAATTCTAGATTGAAAAGTAGACTTTTAAATATGAAATGAGACTTGGGATAATGACAGATTTTGGCTAAAATTTCTAAGGTGGACGATCACACTTATAAGAACATATTCTACTGCATTCTACCATAAAAAACTAGCAAGTAATTGACTCTAACAAGCACTTAATCAAAATCAAATTAATTAAGCTATATAACAAGGTTATATTATCACAGAGTAAACCATAGTTAGAAAATTCCTTAAAACTAAATTTTAGACTTGAAAAACTTGTAAAAACAAAACTAAAGACAAATTACAAGCTAGTTAAAACCGACTTAAAAGTCAAAAGAGACTTTACACCTCTTACACTCTATTTTGAATGCTTAACCCAACACCCCTTTTAGGATTTTTGATATCACCCCTTTTAAACTAAAAGAAATTAAAATGAGCTTTAATTAATGCAGACAGATTAAGAACTAGAGTAAGCAAGCACAAATAAGCATAGAATAAGCACACAAAAGTATAAATAAGCAGACAATAAGCAAAATGACAAAAATAAGCTTAAAATGAGAAATTAAGAAAAAGAAAGAGCACCTTTGATCCCAGCTAAACAGGGACTTTTTTATTTAACTAATAAGCTCTAAAAACCTACCCAGCTTATAAATAAGCAAATCTAAGCACCCATAAGCTCTTCCTTGGCTAGTTTATCTTCCAAAAGCTCAAAACATACTTCTTGATTCCAATGACACAGAAAACTCACAAAAGCTAATGGAAAAGCTTTTATAAGTAGAACAGGTTATAAAAGCTTATGAGAGCTTGTAGAAGTGACACGTAAACCAAAATAAGCTTAAATGCATAAAGATTAAAAGAGACAGATTTGTAAAAAAAACTTAAATATTGGAATTTGCATTAACTTGAAAATGAGTTACAAAGACTTTAAATTGACAGAATTTAAATGATATAAAAACATTAAAATTAAAATTATACTACTCCTAAGTTACACTACCCTAGATAAAATTTTACAAAGGAAAAATGAGCCTTTATAAATAGGCTGACTAACAAGCACAGTTGTGTTTCTTATGTTAGTTGTGTGAGAGACTTCAAAAGCTTCAATCTTGCTTTAAAAAATTTCTTCTGTTCCCCCCCCAATCAAATGATCTCAGCCATCCAATTTTTGTCTTCATTCATTGCCGAATGAGGTGAGAGGGGATTGCCAACATGGATTTTTTATTTTGTGATGTGGGTTTTGATGTATAGTGATGTTTTTGTCTTTTGTTGCGGGGTATGAAAGGGACAGGGATGATGAATAGTGGGTTTTGGGTTTTGGCGGGAAAGGGAATTGGGACGATTTAACTGGTATAAGTGAGTGGGAATCTTAAGACAAATTGAACAGTTTCAGTCCTTGAGTTTGTATAGTGTGTTTGCAAGGATCGTCCTTTGAGGACTAACTGTGTAATTAGGTTAAGGACCTCAGATGAAAAAGACTTAATAGTCTTAAGTGTGGGCTGTTAAGTCTTTGTTTTGGGATTTGATATTTGTTTTGGGCTCGTTGATTTTAAATAAAAGGGTTTTTTTAAATGGTAGTAAGACTTATGTAAGCCGAAGTATATCATCTTTAATGGGCTGTCCCGACCCATTGGATGGGTCCGGGTTAGCCCATTAAGTATTTCTTCAGTTTTGGATTCGTCTTTGACTTTGACTTTTTGACTTTTTCACGCTTTTCCATTCCGTGCTCGGTTTTGTTCGTTTTGGCTTCGTTTTTTTATCCTTTTCTTAGATATCCATCACCTGCACAATACAAATGAAAACATACAAATACAATGTATTTTTGGTACGTTTTTGGTCATTTAAGTCCGTTTTCCTAGGTAAATGGTATGTGTAATTAAGCACATACCAAAATCCCCCATACTAAACTATTGTGGTGTCCTCACGCAATGCCATAAGTAAACACTTAATAAAAACAAGAATCTCAATCCCCCTCGACTAATTACCTCGAAAAGTAGCTAAGTGTTCATCAAGGGGAATTAAAGAATCAATAGCTTTGAAAAGCCCCGTTTTGACCATTTTTAAATATACACACTTATTCACACACATATTTTTGTATTTTTCCTTTTTCTCATTTTTTTGTACTTTTCTTTTTAGTAACAACAATGTTTGACTTTCGTATTTTATAACTGTTAGGATTATAGAACAAAGAAAATGTCAATCCTAAAAATGCCCCAAAAGGATAAATTCATCATTCGACTTTTCACTTATTCAAACCAGCTTAAAACAGAATCCACCGTAATACAGTAAAGATGGCGAACACTACTCATATATGTAACTTGTGAAACTTTGTCACTCCCGACAATTATTATAGCTTAGTGAATTGCAATTCGAATTTCAACCATGGATCAACGTTTTGCAAAAATTTCTATGCATCACGTTCCACCCGAGAATAATGAGTTTGAAGGCGAGATCATCCCATGTAGCGACTTTCATCTCGGCACATCCCAACCTTGCGGCTAAGTGACCAGGCTTTTGACACCCCACAAAGACTAGTATCGAGACTCACGGACCTTCGGTTTCAAAAACTCTTAGGTTTCCCGTATATACATAGCTTATTTAGAAAACCACAACTTAAAATGAAATAGTCTTGGTTCGAAAGCATATTTAAATTTAAGAAAAAGAGATTTTCCCTATATTTATTAAATCACATATATTACACTTAACATCAATAGCTCCATGATACAATTAAAATCCTCGACCTTTTTGAAGGCTGCAACATCGGTTGTGAGCCAGCAAGATGCAGCAAACTTTTTTCAGTCTCGGATTATTATTCTTACTATGGGCCTTCTTTTGAAGACTGCCACATCGGTTGTGAGCCGGCAAGCCCACCGTTTATATTATTACCTTATTCATCTTTCTTTTTTTTTTCATTTTTTTCATTTTATATTACCACGATATATAGAGAAAACTTCTTTTTAGAAAATTTAAGTATAAATTTGAACTAAGACAAAAATATTATTGACTACATTTCAAAAATTGTTGATTTAAGTTTAATTTTCAAAAATAGCACGTATTATTAGTCCGGTTAGGAGCTTATGGGAGAAAAGGCTACAAATTACGCACATGAGCTTGTAAGATTTCCAGATAATCCTTGTTTAGCATCCAACTCATAATTAACTCTATCACTTTTCGTTCTTCGCAAATTTTAAATCTCTAATAAAAAGATCCGCGAATGCTTAGTCTAAAAGTTAAGGAACAAGCTAGAGCTCAACACGCTTGATCGAGTCAAAATTTATTCTTATTCTACCCAACAGGAAAGTCAAAATTGTGACAAAACACTTATTTTATTTTTGAAATTTTTTAAATTTTTTCATTTTTTTGGTATTTTGGTGGTAAAAACAGGATTACGTGAAAAGAACGACTGCAGGCACAATCAAATCGATAGATCCCCCCATACTAGAACTGAACATTAGGGTCTCTACGTAAATCTAAAGCCGTTTATTAAGTAAGCTCAAAGATAAACGTTAGTCGATAAGATTTGGATATTGGATTCCCAAAATGAAGCTGAGGATTTGAAGCTCGAGTGAACGAAGGACAAAACCACGAGCACGAGAGGCTTCAAAATCCGGGGCAATCCTGGACACAAAACACAAAACACGAGAAAGGAAGAGGCGAGCCTCCTCACAACACACTTATTCATTACTACTATTATATTAGGATAAGCATGGGTTGTCACCCACGAAGCGCTTATTTTTGTTAACCGAGTCTTGAGCCTGACTCGTTCCCCCATACTTGAGCTTTGTCAAGGAGGATAGAAATGGAGAAATGGAACATCCAAGATAGGATTGTTCCCTCTATAGATCATCATCGGGCTTTCAGAAAAAAGCTGGAAAGTTTTAAAGCCCTGATGAGATAAGAAATGAGGAGATTTCTCCTCATTTATAGCAAGGGTGGGTTGGGTGGGCAAAAGTCTAGGCATAAGAACATAGTGTTCAGAAATATCACCCACCACTTTAGCAGTCAAAACACCCGTACCGGGCTCAAAATCAAAGAAAATTCCATTATCCGGTGGTTTCACAGGAGGACGAGGGGGTGACGAAACATCATAATGATCAAAGTGAAATGACTCTGTTTCGGGAAGGGAAAGGGAATTATTACTATGCAATTCTTCAAGAAAAAGAATATCCCCTTCTGAGTCATAGTCGTCATTCTCAATACCCGGTGGTATTGATCCATCCGAAGCAAGAAAAACATCGATCTCCTCCATGAGAGAGTCACTATCCTCGACGGGGATAGGAGATGGAAAGAAAGACTCGATAGAATTTTCCACATTAAGCTCTTCCGGAGGGCGAGGAGACGAGTTGACATAAAGCAATCTCTCAACTAGATGAATTTCACCCTCCGGATCAAGGTTGTCATCATCAATTCCCGGTGGAATTGATTTGAGAAGAGTGAGTTCATCGGCGAACTCATCAAGAAGAGAATCAATCTTAGAAGAAGAATCAATCGAAGTATTTCGATTAAGCAAAGATTCTATAAGATTGGATTCAGCATAAAAGGAATCAATTCCTGAGGGAATTGAAGTGATACTTTCTAACACCTCATTTTGAATTAGATTCACCTCGGTAGAAATGCTTTCTTCATCAAGATCAAAAAGAGGATTAGAGAAAATTTTAAAATTCTCCATTGGAACCTCCTCCTCGAAAAATGACTCATCGTCACTTGAGGTACAATCATCATCGATATCAAAGAGAGGGTTAGAGAAAGTAACAAGATGACTCTTGGGAAAATCATCACAAACGGGCAAATCACACTCACCGTCAGAAGCATCCTTAGACTCACTTAGGGTCGAGACAAGGTTCTCGACGCTAGACTTTATGAATTCGTCCGATTTCGTTGCCGGAATAGTGTAAAGATGCTCATCCTCCATTATGAGAGAGTCAACGGGCTCCTTGGTTGTTAGAACGGGTGTGATTGCAATACACGGAGGAAGTCCAGAAATAATAATATCACTTAAGGGAATAGAACTTTCCTCGTCATCATCATCATCGTAGTAAATGGGAATCTTCTGATATTGCCAAGGCTCGGGAGTATAAGAATCAAGATTAACCACTTGTTCTTGACGTTGTTGTAACCATGCTTGAAACATCTCACAAAGCTTAATCATTGAATCATTCATCCTTTGTTGAAAGTTTAGATGATCGATGACAGATTGCGAGGGTTGAAATTGGTCAAGACCGGAAGAATTATGATCGTAAAAAATTTGATTCATCGGTTGACATTCAAAAGTCGCATGAGGACCTCCACAATTTTCACAACAAGGCTCATAGAAGATTACTTGTTGACATTGAAAAGTCTCATGCGGGCCCCCATAGTGGGCACAACAAATATATTGTTGTTGAAAGCTTTGAAAATTTTGTGGGAAATTAAAGTCTTGATTGTAACACGGTTCCGGATTATAGTTAAACGGAACTTAAGGTGGAAAATCGTGACCATAATGAGCATCGTTCCTACAAAACTCATAAGAATACGTCGGGGTTTGTGGAGGTGGGTTAGGAAAATCATCCACAAAATTAAGATTGGAATCATAAGTGAATGAATTTTCATTTAGCAAAGTTTGTGGGAACTCATCAACGTTTTGATTGTAGCACGGTTCCGGATTAGAGATAATTGGAACTTTCGGTGGACAATTATAGCCATAATGAGCACCGTTCCCACAAGACTCACAAGTACATCGTTGACAAAAGATACCGTCTAACGAATCACCACACCCATAACAACAATAGTGGTCAATATGTGGAGGACTTTGTGAAGAGTTTTCACCGGGGTCTTTATTGAAGACGAATGGCTCTTGAGGCACATTAACAACGTTTGTATTGTCATTGGATGACTCAAAAGTGTTTAGAAAGTCTTGGAAATTTTCATTTTCTTCACAAATTGTAAACCAAGCCTCCTTCAATTTCTTTCGTAATAGAGCACATTATCGACAATATAGACCATCAACCGGGTTTCTACACTTGGGACAATAATGAGGGGGTCGTTGAGACGAGTCGGGTGTTTTATTAGGATCACGAACAAACTTGTCTACGAAACCCCATTTAGAACAACCACATGATTTAGTGTACAAAGCTCAACAAGACGAACATTCTTTAATAAGATTAAAACGATAATCAAGTGACGCCATAAGAATTAAACAATATAGAGGGTTAAGAAGAGAATTAAATGGTATAGAAGAAAAAAAAGATTATTTTTGGTTTTTCGAGTTTTTTAAACAACATATTTTATTAAAGGACAAAATGAGACCGACTAACTTAAACCAATAATCAACTTGCTTCACGGTAGCTCTCTAAAAGAAAAAAGCACAAAGGAGCGGAGGAGCAGGAAAGCGCGAAGTTATTAAAAACCTTCTCCTTTTGGGTCGTAGTTCCTCGGAACAACCCTCCTTATACCCCTCTTATAGTTTGTAAATCTCTTAAAGGTTAGCCGTACTTCACAAGTGACACAAAGACAAGTTTTAAATCTTTTGTTTGGGAACTTATTATGATAATGCTCAAGTTGAGAGCATTATATTGATGATGGTTTTTTATTCTTTATTAAAGACAATGTTTTTATATTTTTGATTTTTCTTGTTTTTATCTTATAATTATACTAATAAAAGAAAATGAAAAATATTTTTGTATTTTATATTTTTATAAGAAGAAAATATTCACAAATGAAAATGATAACTTCACGAGGAAGGGTCTTCAAGGCACAACAAACTTCAACTCGATAATCGTCTCACGGCCTCCCCGGCAGCGACGCCAAAAATTGACTTCCCCTTTTTAATACATATATAAACATATATAATATTTAAATATATAATAGTAAGGAGAAATATCAATAATAGTAGAGACAAGTATTCCGTGAGGCTTTTTAAAAGATTTTTTTTCACTTTTATCCAAAGCAAAAACCCTAAAAAAACTTCCCGGGTCGTTTCCCGACGAGGCGTGAATTGAAAATCGAGTAAAGTTTGTGAATTTATGCTTGAATGATCAAGATTTGGTTTTGGGATTCTAAATCTACTAATAACATGCAAAAACAGATAAATGTAAACTAAAAACGAAAGCAATTAAAGAAAAACACTAAAAACGATAACGGGAACGAAACCCGTTCTTTAAAAAACCAAATTCTACAAATTTAACCCTACGAAAACAAAATTAATTTTTAACAGTCCTAAATGATAAAAGAAAATTTTGTAAAAAAAGATTTATATTTTTTTGATTTTTATTTTATTTATTATGAATTAAAAACAGTTTTAATCTAAAAAAAATAATTAAAAAAATTAAACTAAATTATAAAAATCTGAAAAATTCATGAAAATTACTTTGGCTTATATAAAATCTAAGAAAAATACTAAATAGAAATAAGCTGTCATGGAAAAGCTCTAAATAAGCAGTTATAAGCTATAAGCTTAAACTGCTAAGAAAGGTTAAAAGAAAACTAGAAGATAAACCAAATAGATTGCCCTACTGGTGCAGTGGTAAGACATTTGTTTTGGAAAAGCTAAAATAGGCAAAAATAAGCAACATTAATAAAGAGACTTATTACTGATTCTTAAAAATAAGCTGAGAAAAAGCTAAAGAAAAAGTGACAGCTATGGTTTTTTTTAAACATAACAAGCTAAAACTAAATGGACTTAAGGACTCTAAAAAGCTAAAAGAAAAAGGCAATAAGCTAACAACAAATGATCACCTAACCCTAATAAGCACTAATGAAATAGAAATAAGCAAATTTAATAAGCTGGTAACTAAGAATAAGCATAATGAAACAGGTAGCACACTACTCTTTTTGTTAAACAAACTTAAAGGACTTATTTTTGCAGCTTATTTTCTATACTTAATAAGCTGAATGAAAACCTAAAAGCCTAAAAAAGATTTAGAACTAGTCTAAATGAACACAAATAGCAAGAAATAAGCAGGCTAACTAGGTAAATAAGCTAGGAAAAGAAGATGGCAGATGACAGCTATTACTACTTGTTTTTGACTTCTTTATAAAAAAATGGCTAGCTTGCAGCTTATTTTTCAGCACTCAAAAAGCAAAGTTAAAAACTTAAAAAGCTAAAACAGATTATACCTAGACTATATTAAGCTCAAATAAGCTAAAAACAATAAAAACTATCAAGGATTTAAGCTGCAATTTGCCTGCACACATGGAACTTTTAAAACAGCCTAAGATAAGCTAGCCTTTCTATTTGATACTGCTAGAACCAATAAGCTAAGTTAATAAGATTAAAAACCTTAAACAGATTAAGAACTAAGTTTACTTTGACTAACCAAATCTAGAAAAGCAAAAACCAAGGGCTCAATAAGCCAATAAGCTCAAAATCCTAGTTATGCCAAACACTCCTTTAAAATTTAGAAACTTATTTTTAAGCTTAAACAGATTGCTAAATTCATTTTTAAGCAAAAAAAGATAGTTAACTAAGTTAAATAAAGACAGATAAGCAAAAATAAACCACTAATAAGCATAAAAAATCAGCTAAACCTATTAAGCAGTATTAACTTTTTAAGAGACACATTTAAACTAAACAACTTCTAATCTATGAACTCAACATTCTAAGCTTATCAAAAGACAGAATAAGCTCAGTTAAGCAACAGTATAAGCAACAAAGAGAAAATAAGCTACAAAGTAAAAAAAATAGAAATGTACCTTGTCCTTTGCTTAAACAAGGACTAAATGCTCAAAAAGCTAATCAACTAGCTCCAGCTTATCATAGATAAGCTGGTATGAGTCCAATAAGCCCATCCCTGTCTGGCTTATCATCCAAAAAGCTTTTTGAGGTGATTTTTGAGTAAAAGAGCTTAAATGACTTTTGACTTTAAGAAAATGAATGGGACAGTAAGGGTTTCTAAGTAACAAAGTCAATAAGCTCTAAGCTTATGGATTAAGCTGTAGCTTATCTAAACACATAACAGAATCATAAACAACTTGAGAGTTTTTAATCAAAAGTAAAACAGATTATAAATGATAGAATTTTAAGTAAACTTGAATTTCATTAATTGAAGAAAGTTACAATGCTTTTTAAATGTAAATGACAATAAAAACAATAAGCTATAAAATAAGCTGAGAATTAAAATTACACTACTCCTACTCCTAAGTGGATTTCTTCTTCTTTGTCTTCTCTCTTTTATAAGCTGTGGGGGGTCTTTGTCTTAACCTTGGAACCTTCACGTATAATGAATCTCAGCCCTTTGATTAACCTTGGAGCCTAATCCGAGCATTCTTGTCCCTTGATTTACTTTTGGCGCCCAAAGATATAAAGTGTAACCACGGATTGCCAACGTGGCTAGCCATCATGTGATGGTGGGACCAAAGGGTAAACATGTGAAGTGGGTTTGTCTGTTGCAGGGTGGGGTTGAGAGTGACAGATGAATAGTGTGGGGATTGGGTTTGGCGGGAAATGGATTTGGGTTTATAAGGTTTTGAGCAGGGTAATGGGGTGTTAGGAAAAAGGACTAGAGGTGTTAGGGTTAAGAGGTTATATGGGTTAAATATGTTAGTGGGGTTGAATGGTGTTAGGTGATAGGGACTAATGGTGTAATGAAATAAGGACTAACCGTGTTAGTCCTTGTGGACTAACGGTGTAAAAGTATAATGGGTGTATGGTTAAGTAGTGTTATGGGCTTATAGGTTTGGTTTTGGGCCGAGTTAAGGTGTTAATGGACTTAGGGTTTTAAGGCTTTTAAATGTTATAAATAAAGGCATAATGGGTCGGTCCGACCCATTAAATAGGTGCGGGTTGGCCCATTTAAGATGCTTATGTCTTCGGCCTCGGTTTTTCGCGCTCTTTTCAAATCCGTGCTCGGTTTTGTTCGTTTTGGCTTGATTTTGTGTCCTTTTCTTTGATATCCGTTACCTGCACAATATAAATGCAAAACACACAAATACAAAGTTTTTTTGGTATGTTTTTGGTCGTTTAAGCCCGTTTTAATAGATAAATGGTATGTGTAATTAAGCACATACCACTATGAAATGCATAACAGATGATGAAATATGATGATAAAAGATAAATGAGCATTAATCATTCAAGAATAAGCACTGAAAATAAGCAATAGACAATAAGCAGTTTAAAGCACAAATAAGACAGTTTATAAGAAAACAACATCTGCATGATTTTTAAGCATAAGACTGAATCAAAAGCAACAATAAGGCATGATAAGCATTAATAAGCAAATAATAAGCAAAAAATAAGCAGCTCAAATAAGAAATGCATAAAAATAAGCCAAGAAGTAAATAAGCTATAAAAGCAGAAATTGAGAACTCACAAGTGCCCTTGCTTAAATAGGGATAAACAGGCTCACAAGAGCTTATCTACAAAAGCTCCAGCTTATCTTATGATAAGCTGGTAAGTCCATAAGCCCATACTTTGAGGGTTAACTTTTGGTGAATTTGGCTTAAACACTTAAAAGTAATTAATGCTTAATGAAAACAGATTATCTAAGAGCTTAAACAAGAGCTTATTAAGTCATTTTAAAAGCATAATATTAACTTAATACTGAAAACAGAATTTTGCATAAAACTTGAAATTTCATTAATACTTAAAACTTTTACAAGACTCCAAAAGAAAGTACAATAAGCTAATTTAAACTACAATAAGCTAAAAATACATTAAAAAACTATTAAAAGACAAGTAAAAACTAGATAAACCTATGTGTGTAAAACACACACTATTTATAGCCGAATTAAGAAGCTATAGATCTTGAGCTTGTGCTTGTTGTGTGAGGAGTTGGGAGTGTGTTCTCCAAGCCTTGAATCAAAACCATTGATCTTCCATTGTGCTTCTTTAAACCCAATCTGATCCTTTGATCAATTTCGTCCAATAAAACACCATGGGATTGCCACAGTGGTTTGTTTTCTAGCTGGGGGATGGGGTTGGAGGTGAGAGTGACGGGTTTGTTTGTTAGGGTACAGGGGTCGAGGTGGAGAGTGAATAGTATCTTTGGGCGGGAAAAGGGTTTTATCTGTTTTGGGTGTTTGGGATAACGGGGTTAAGGGTTATGATTTGAATGTTGGCAAGTTAGGTCCCTGAAGTGTATAGGGTGTTTGACATGGTTAGTCCTTGAGGACTAACAATGTGAAATGGGTTTAGGACAGTTATGGCTAACGGGGTTAAATGGGTATTTGGGCTTATATTAGGATTTGGGACAGTTGGTTTGTAATGGATCCGGGTTTTAATAAATAATGGGTTAAAGGGTTTTAGGTTTATAAGTGTGTAGTGGGCTGACCCGACCCACTAAAATGGGTACGGGTTGGCCCACTTTGATACAATTAGGGTTTCGGGTCTGTTTTTTGATGCTCATTCCATTGCTATGTCTCGGGGTTGACTTTGACTTCGACTTTTGTCGACTTTGACTTTGACTTTTTTCACGCTCTTTCCAATCTCGTGCTTGGTTTTGTCGTTTTTGTCCTTTTCGTGAATATCCGTTACCTGCACAACATAAATAGCAAAACAAGCATATATTTGGCATTTTAAGTTCGTTTTTAGTCATTTAAGCTTGTTTTTATAGGTAAAAGGTATGTGTATTTAAGCACATACCAGTAGTCTTGTCCGTTTATTCTCTAAATGAGCTCAAGTCACATGTAATTCTTCCAAATGCCTTCCAAATGAGAAATACCTGAAAAGGAACGATTAAGTACCTATTTTGGACATAAATGCACAATTTAGGGGGTTAAACGACCCCGAAAAAGTGTATAAAATGACACCTCATCAGATGTCGTATTAGTTATAGCGCAACCATTTGTTACTACCGAATAAAGCGTACTTACCTTTTAAGGGTGTGTTTTTGAGGTCGTTTATTTGAAAATTCTAATGTGTTTTGAAAATAAGCAAGTACTAACCATTTTAAACTGCTTAACAAATCGTACTTTCCTATGAAAGTGTGTTTAGGATTATTCCTTTCTCTAAAGTGCTTTGTTCTTTGAAGATAAGAAAGTAACAACCTGTCTGCTGCACCATACACATCATTCCCGATACTAAACTATAACTGATCACATGTCTAACTTACAAACATGATATGTGTCTATTTCCCTCTTTACTTTGAAAGTTCAATTTCAACATAAGTTACGATGGGAAGACGTGCTTAGGTCAGACAACATCTCCGATTCAAACAATATTTTCATATACATTCTCCCGCGTGGTTTGACTAACCTAGTGTTTTCGATATGCAAAATCGATATGCATTCTATAAGTAACTTACAAACTACTGTATTGTGTTGGTAATTTAGTATTACTTGCTCGTTCGCGAAAAAAAGGAAGGCTCATATTCTTAACCTTCAGGTGTCTTATTAAATACCTGATAACATTAAAAGTTATAAACTTTATTTTCAAGTAAATAAGCCATAAGCTGAAGTTAATAAGCTACACAAAAAGTGAGATTATCGAAATTAAAATAAGGCGACCTACCATTTATCTTGCTATTAAGTACACCTTATGCTTGCAAGCCTCCAGCGACTACACGTTTAAGATGCTACACATCCCTGCAAGAAAGCGTCTTATATCATAACGTAAGGACATCTTTACCTTGTTGCAGGCTGATACATGTGGCACCGTCTGTTAGTATATGCCCTTTCCAAAAGTAAGGCTGGTCATATAAAGAATAAGATTACTTCTAGTAAGCAAAGCCAAAGAACCCTTATAGAATTACCAGTTAAAATGCTTATTTATTTCAATTCAAACAGCTTATTTCAATACCAAATTATCAAATATATTTGAAAAAGCAATAACCAAATAAGCAATAAGAATGAGCAATTCCAATATACCCAAAAGCATGTATACATGGCTTTATTTTCCTTCGAAATGGTTGTAATCTCGTCATCCTTTTGTATTTCATGTGTTTGGATTATAATAAAATTATTATACTCATTTGATACCCTCAAAAATCATCAACAAACGAAAACCCAATACAACATTTTAAAAATTAACCAAAAAAATTATGATGAATACAAATATATGAAACTGCAAGTTGAACTCCGGAGATATGCAATTTTGAATCCCAATTTCAGATATCCTTTAAAACAATGAACATGACATATTATGAATAATAATGAAACACCAAAGTTAGATAAAATCTTTAAAAAAAATTGTGAGTGTATGTAAGAAACGGGTGCAATGGATTGTCACGACACCGTAAGGCTCACCGGAAAACCCAAAGACACGCTGGCGACTTCATTCTTATCTCCCGTGTTCTTGTCTCTTCACCGTCGGCCATATTTTTGTTTGTTTTGGTGGTGGTGATTGAATTTGGTGTGTTCCTGTGGGTTTGACAAAGAAGATAAAGATGGGTTAGGTAGTACTTCCTATGTGTTTTTTGTGTTTTGTCTGTGTTACAAATGAGGAACACATATCACTGACTAAAGCTACATATTTCATTATCAATTAATAAAAGTATTGTTCATCTGATTTATTTAATATTATTTTGATGTTTTTAATACTATTTAAAGGGTACTGTAGCATTTGTGAGGCAAAGAGGAATAATTTTTAGTATACAGTTATAATTGCTTGTAATGGAACCTATGTAATCTAATTGGATGTACTTGTTCTATTTCACGAGTCAAACATTGTTGTTTGAGACTCCGCTATATA
Source organism: Tanacetum coccineum (assembly GCA_026074375.1). Taxonomy (NCBI): domain Eukaryota; kingdom Viridiplantae; phylum Streptophyta; class Magnoliopsida; order Asterales; family Asteraceae; genus Tanacetum; species Tanacetum coccineum. The sequence goes on along the minus strand of BQNB010049067.1, from coordinate 11,456 downwards.
TTTTTTCACACTCGAAAATGAGGGGTGTTACACTACATCCACCCACTAGGTAAAGAGTGTGAATGATTAAACACTGATCAATCACTCCAAAATTAATATATTCTGATAATTTACTAGTAGAATGTATCACTACAAATATACCCTTAATAGCTTATTGCAAACTAAACAATACAAAAACGAACACGACAATTTCACGAGGTTCGACCAAACTTGTAAGTTTGCTGCACTCCTCCAAACGACACCAAAAACACATACAATTATTCTTGTAGTATTTTAGCTTCTATAGTTCTCTTCCTTTGGTACTAATAGGTTTCTGGTTTGGTAATATATTTCTATTACAAGAAATATATAAATTGTTGTAACATTCTCTTGTTCTTTTATTATCTAATTTTCAATCATATTATCACGATTATTTCACAACGCATACTCTTATCTTTTGACTTCTTTATATATATTTTTATAAATATTGTTTGTTTAGTTCAAATTCAAATCAATTTAATTTTCAATCATATTATCACGATTATTTCAGAACGCATACTCTTATCTCTTTTGAGTTATTTATATATTTTTTATAAATATTTCTTGTTTAGTTCAAATTCAAATCAATTTACTCTCCTAGTTTTAAGTTTTTTTTTCTTTTTACATAATGACCGTTTACTTAAATTTATGATTCTTATTAGGTGAATAATATGATCAACATTCCTTATATAATTTTAATAGTAGATAACTAATTTAGGACAATTTGTAAAAGAAACATAAACAATAAATTTGTATATATGTTTGCATATATAACGAAAGGTTACATGTGAACCTTAATGACCCTAAATTCACAATCGGGCCTGGGCGCATGGCCGGATTTCGGTATGTGCGGGGTGGTCAACCGCACAGGGCCTCCGATTTTATGTGCGCACTATGATTTTAGACGGGTTATTATGATTATAGACATCGATGCTTGTTTAATTTGATTTCTAGCATAAAATTAATAGTAAGGTGTTCTAAATCCTAAGGTTCTTTCATACATATTATTTAATGTGACAAATCCATTTATTTTAAGTTATTTAAAAGACTGCGGGGGTATTGGTATGTTCATGTAAAAAAGAAAATGACTTTAAGTCATCTACATTATACACCTTATAGTTTGAAAAGTTTACATTTTTTTAAGTTTTCAATTATATTTTCAAAAGAGTTATATAAAGTATTACAAAGCTGACACTTTTAGCCCAAGCTCGATTTTTTTTACAAAAGGTTTACTATGTTTTTAAATTTCAAGAATGTCTATCTATTGTGGAAAAAGTTCTTAAAGCTAATCCAGTAATATTAGCGTAACGAATTTGACTAGTAATTTTACAAAAGGTTTGCTTTACTAATGTTGTTGAAGACAAAATAAAAACACTTCTTTGCACTTTGGACTTATTTTCCATACACATAAGGATTCGTGTTTACAAAATTTACATTGTAATAAGGGCACTGGGCCTTCAAAAACCACGGGACGGCCCTGCGTGTGGGTCTAATCTATCTGCTAACACTCCCCTTCAATTTGAGCAGCTAAATCGCAAAAGCTCGGATGTGATTATAAAACTAAATAAACATTAAAGAAATCAAAACTAAGAAGAAACATTATGGCAATAAAAACAATAATTTGTTGATGAAAAAATCCGGCAGCAAGCGAAAGCAATTTCTCGAGCAACGATAGAAAATAAGAAATTTGTTGATAAAGACATCCGACAACAAACATATATAATATTCATCAAGCAGCAACAACAACGACAAAAGAAAAAGCAAATAAACAAAAAAACAAAGCGTAGACATTTTTTTGTTTTACGGTAGTTGAATTCGTACAGCGGCCCGACGAAGGTGATCTTGTTTGGGTTATGTGCAGAACTGAAGGTCGAAAAGAAAGACGCTGACGATATTAATTAACTCCAAACAGTAAAAAAGTTATGACCAATATTGTATTCGACAAAAAAAAATGCAATTATTTATAGAGAAGGGATCAAAGGTATGAGCTAAGATTTGACTAGAGGCAATAATTCATGGTTGTCGATTAGGTATTAGGATCGCTCATGATACCTTGTTGAATGATATAATTCTTTATATGTTGATTTTGTTATTAACCATTATTTATAAATTAAAATTATATAACGACGTTAACTTTAGTGGACCATAAACTTACCGGCCGAGCACCTGAAGACTAGGGCCGTCTCATGGATTTCGGTGGCCTCGTGCCATCACCATAAAGAGGCCCTTGAACACAAAAAAAAAAAATATGCATCGGTAGTGCATGAATTAATTTAACTCTAGCATCATATTGTGTATATATATAATACAAATGCATGAAATTTTGTTGCCATCTTCAAACAGTGACCTTGTGCAATGTCACTTCTCGCACTCCCCTAAAGACGACCCTACTAAAGACTATACTAAAAAGCAATCTATTCTTTAATAATGGAATCTCGTGACACATTATGTTTATTAACCAAACATATAGATGATTATATATACGATGGTTACATTGAAATCTTAATGACCGTAAATTCATAACCGAACTTGAGCTTCGAAATCTGTCTTGTCTTCTAATAAGAAGTACCATTAAAAAATATCTAAATAAGTAAAACACACCCAATTTAATGAAATTTTGTGACTAATCAGCTAGTTTGATGTGTCAGTCTCTCATTAGTGGCGGTAGAAAAATAATTATTTCACAAATTAATAATCATTTTCACACAATTTAAGCATACAATTATATTTTTAGTAATTATTGCTCTAAAGAAACTAAAAAGAAACAAGCTTACCTACCAAATACTGGACGTTGTTGCTAGAAATGCAACAGAAAACAGCCCATAGTTTTCTCACACGCCCACTTAAATTTCCATTTCCTAACCACATAAACACCTCTCAACTATTAAATTCTCAACTTCACCGCCTAGATCCCTCTCATCACACAACCCAGCCACGTAATCATCATGGCCGAACAACCACATGTCACCGTCAAACCTAGCCGGAGCGACGAGATCATCGACCCTGATGAGCAGCTTCTTATATCCGAACAAGTTAGATCTTATTTCGAGTCTATGCTTCCCAAACGTCCAACTAAACCCAACCGAAGTGATCCTGATCAGCATTATTTTGTAACAAGCGAACCGGTTGATGCTACTATCCCTGAGCTCATCAAGTTTCAATCCTTAGTATCTCAATCTTCAGTACGCTATTTTTTCTTTTTCTTCTATAAAGATAGCTTTGGTGTAGTTAATAAATTCACGTTGTTTACAAATAATATGAAAACTACCTTAGATCCGCGCAAGTACTTTATGTAATTACTACATGTGCATATATATGCAAGCAATTTTTTTTCTTCACAATAACAACAAAATACGGCGAAAAAATAGGATAAAAATGGGGATCAAAATGAAAAATCGAGTATCGTTACGTAGAAAATGAAGGATTTTAATGTTTTAAAGCGTTAAATGTTGGACTTTGGTCTCTAAATGGGGGCAATTTGATTTTGTGACAGGTGCACTTTAATGAAAATGCCAATAAAATTATTCTTTTACGCTAAAAACCGATGTTTTTGGCGAACTATGGAGGGCACCGCCCCCCATAGGTTGTGAATGCATCCCCTGTATATATGAGTTAATTGCTTAAAAATGCATCATATTTGTTATTTTTATTATTATATGTACTGAACTTTTTTGTATTATGTGTACTGACCTTTTAAATTTCGATCATCGTCCGTAACTATTCTGCCATGTAAAATGACTATTTTACCTTTCGAAATTTGAAAAAGTAAGAGTAAAATGGTCATAAACCTAAACAATAATCAATAATCGAAATTTAAAAGTTTAATACACATACTAAGAGTGCTGGAACGGTCGTGCCGTTGGGCGCTCTCCAAAATTTTCAAAAAGTGGTGTCACGTTAGCAAAATAGAGAACGGCATCACATTTGCTGGGGCATCCGTTGGCACCACATTTTCTGGTGTCGTTGGCTAATTTTTTTTTTCATTTACGTTAAAGGTTTATTAAACTAAAAAAAATAAATTAAAAAAATAATTTTTTTAAATAAAAAAAAATTATATAAATGAAACTCAAAACACACTCACATCACACACACGCATCTTCTTTCTTCCTGTGTAAAACACACACACACACACAAAAACAAAAGGGCATTTACATCTATATCTTTACAAAAGTTCAATATTACATCAATATCCTTCTCAATTTTTTAATTACGTCATTATCCTTCATAAACTTTTATAATTACATTAATATCCTTCCCAAACTTTTATAATTACATCAATATCCTTCTCATACTTTTGAAATTACAGCAATATCCTTTCCAAAATTTTAAATTCTCATATACATCAAAAAATCAACATGTTTTCTTATCAATCGAGGCCAAATATGCATATGAACAAATAAATATATATGAGCAATATTTTTTTCATATTTTTATCCAAACTTTTGTAATTATATCAACACGTTTTTTTGTCGTTCGAGGCCAAAAAATATATATGAATAATATGATCATGATCAATATAAGAGATAAATAATAGTTTCATAATCTAAAATCAATATAATTATGATTTAATTGATTTTTGGACATATATATCATTCTTAAAAGTGTGAGAAGGATATTGATGTGATTAAAATTTTTTGACAAGGACGTTGATGTAATTAAAAAATTAAGAAGGATATTTATGTAATATCAACTTTTGAGAAGGATATACATGTAAATTTCTCAAAACAAAAACACACACAGAACACACACACATAAATACCCACATAAACACACAAAAAAAAAATTAAAAAATTAAAAAAAAAAGAGAACCGCGTGGGCTGTTACGAACGGCGCCAACCGAACGGCGCAAGCACCGAAGTCGTGCGCCGTTCGTTCGGCTCGCGCCGTTCTTTGGCGCAACCCTTTCACGCTACCGTTCCCCCAGCTCTAAGAAAAAAAAGTTCAATACATACAATAATAAAAAGTGACAAGTATAATATATTTTCAAGCAATTAACCATGTATTAATCGCTAAAATCAACTATGGCAGGGTATAGTCGCTGATCATAAGGCAACAGCGGAAGAAGAGTTTGTAGAGACGGGATACTACAAGCAGTTGGTTTCTATTGATAAAGAACATCACACGGTTGGTTGGTTTGTTTATTTAACAACAATCTCATCTAATGAATTATATCCTTATTAGCACTAACATGTGTGTCCGAATTGCAGACAGGAAATGGATTTATAAAGGTGGCGAGAGAGGATAATGGAAACGATAGCACATATGATATTCGATTGAATACGGTGTTTACAAAGATCTTCTTGTTAAATCAAACCCTGCAACAAACGATTGGGTTCCTTCAAGTGGTGATTACTATGATCAAGTACTAGTCGTAATATAATCCTCTTTTTGTTTACTTTTTTTGGTTACTTTATAAGTAGATTCTTAATAGTACGTTTTTTTCTAACAGGATGAATACATGTCGTTAAAGCCTAATAGGAGCGAGAATTGGTAGATCCTCGATAACGTTTGGTGGGTGTGATCATGGTTAATTAATCGTATTTTGTTTGTTTAAATAGTGCTTCATTATATAGTATTCGGTGAAGTGGATAAACCTTATTGTGTGTATGGTGGGGACATTGTTGTGATATATTTTGTTCTTATCATATTGCAGTTGTTTTTGTTTTGTATCAATATCATACGTGGGTGATAAAAGATAAAATAATAGTGTCTTGAACGGTGGGCATTGTGTCTTTGTTTTGACTTTGCTCTATTCTTTCTCAATCTTCCAAGTCATGTATATTTATTTGGACTTTGCAGAATCTATTCATTTTGCACAAATTTTGAGCTTTTTGATTCGTTTCCGCAAATTAAAAGAGGAGAAGAAAATTAAAGGAAATCAACAATAATATAAAAAAAAAATTAAGTGTAGAAGATAATTATGTGTATTGTGACAGATGACAAATAAACATATGAGAACTTAAAAGTGTAGAAAATATTAATATGAAAAAACTCTAGTGTAGAAAATAATTATGTGTATTGTGGCAGATGACAAATAAACAATAATATGAGAAAACTTAAAAGTGCAGAAAATATTATTGTAAAAATTTTGATTGTTTAGAACCAAAAAGACACAAAAAGAAAAATGTTGAATCATGTCATTTTCAATGTTTTCTTAAAACATATTCATCCTTTTCATGATGCTTTATAATCATAAACGTTTATCTTTCATGATACAACAAAAACAAATAACCCCA
>BQNB010049066.1:4771-42229 GCA_026074375.1 Tanacetum coccineum | reverse complement strand
CAAAAAAATAGTTTTTGGTTTTATAAAAATTACTTTTAGGTTTACATTCAGTAAAATCATTTTTACACCTTTTAGATTTTAATTTTCATTTTTGAGCTTTTAAATTTAAGTTTAAAAATAGGACTTTAATTTTAAAAATAGTTAAAAATAGTTTTCTAAGTTTTTATGTTATTTTAGACTTTTCTAAGTTTAAAAATCATTTTTCTAAATTTTTAGTACTTAATTTGCTATTTTTTAGGATTTAATTAGATTAAATTAGATTTTAATTCATAATAAATTAAAAAAAATAATCAAAAAAATGTTTTTCTTTTTCTTAAAATTTTCTTTTGTCCTAATTTAGGTTTAGAAATTTAGTTTGTATTTTTAGAAGTTAATTTTAGTGTAATTGCTTAATTGTCGCGTTTTATTTGTTTCCCGTTAATTGTTAAGAGTTTAATTGTTTTTAATTGCTTGTTCTTAATTGTGCTTTTAATTAGTAGTTATAGAAAACCCAATCTATCTTCGAACCCATTCAAATCAATATTCAATATCAAGCGAGGTTTCAATTTCTTAAATCGTTGGGAAAATGACCCGGGAAATCATACTTTCCAAAAAACATACGTATATTATATATTATATATATCTTTTAGAGTGAGCTTTTCTTAAGGGAAACTTAAGGAAAGTTCTTAATTGCTCTTTTAGAATATTTTATATTATATATTTTTGCGTGTTTAAAATCAACAATCAATGATCCTTGTGTATTCTGGTTGTGGGAATAGGACTGACATTCATGGTTGTTTCCAAGTTGTTAAGGTCAGCCTCTGCACCCTCATCTTCATCATCATATGCACCACTAAAGATACCAGTATTTAGAAGATCAGCAGTATCCTCCAAATCAGGCATAAAAGGATCAGTTGGAAGATCATCAGCATTAGTAAAACTTTCCCCAACAGCACTAATAGATGGACTAACAGTAGAAACTCTATTAGTGCTGTTAGCATAACCTTGCTTCTGTTGAACAAGCAAATTATCCAATTTAGCTCTAAAATCTTGCACATTCTGGTCACCTTCTCTATTTGAAGCTCCTCCTTCCTTCTCTTGACCATTTCTTTCACCCTCATTTGTTGGTTCTTCATTAGTCTTTTTACCAGCATCATCAGCAACTGCATCCTTTGAGCTTTGTGGACTATTATAAAGTAATGGTAGCAGAATATATTGTTGAGTAGGTACTACATCAACATTATACTTGATACCTGCATTCTTATTAGTTTGATTCCCTGCAGTAACTGGCTCATAATTCATAGAGTTTGTTAGTAAATCAATATCAAAGAGCCAATCTGGTCCACTCCCTACAACATTGGGTTTATTTTCAAGAAAGTTTATGTGCAGGTTCTCCTCTACTTTCCTAGTTCTAGTGTTAAATACCCTAAAAGCCTTGCTATTTATAGAGTATCCAACAAAGAACCCCTCATCAGCCTTCCCATCAAATTTTCCTTAGGGATCTAAGGTATTAAGAATAGTCACAGGACACCTAAAAGGTCTCATAAAACTTATACTAGGTGGTCTACCATGTAATAGTTCATAAGGTGTCTTGTTGTGAGGCTTGATCACTAAAACCCTATTCTGAACATAACAAGCAGTACTAATTGCTTCAGCCCAAAATGTAGTAGCTAATAATGAATCTGCTAGCATAGTCCTAGCTGCCTCTATTAGTGTCCTATTCTTTCTTTTAACAACTCCATTTTTTGTGGAGTTCTGGCAACACTAAACTCCCTCTTAATCCCTTTCATTCCACAGAACTGATTTATGTTATTATTTTTAAACTCAGTTCCATTGTCACATCTGATGATTTTAACCTTATGATTTATTTGGTTTTCTATGCCAGTTATAAAGGTTTTAAAGATCCCACTAGTCTCATCCTTAGTGGACAAAAAGAAAACCCAACTAAACATATTATAGTCATCAGTGACAATAAGGCAATATATCTTGTGATTGATACTCCTTACAGATGTTGGCCCAAATAAGTCCATATGCAACATTTGTAAGGGTGGCTGATAGAGCTCACAAGCTTGGTCTTACAAGAGGCTTTGTGTTGCTTTCCCTTCTGACAAGCAACACAAGTATGGTTATTTTCAAAAAGCTTTGAAGGCAATCCTCTTACAAGGTTTCCCCTCACAAGTTTGTTCATAGTTTTAAAGTTTATATGACCAAGCCTCCTATGCCATAAATTAGACTCATCTATTGTAGCCTTTGTAAATAAACAAGTCAAACCTCCTGAAGGAACAACATTCTTTAGATCAAAACTGTACATGTTGTTCTGTCTGGGAACTTTAAGCAAGACTTGACTTTCATCAAGTAGCTTAAAGTCAGGAGATAGAACAAGACATTCAGTCTTAGTGAAAAGAACATTATTTTTCTTGTCACACATTTGTGAGACAGAAAAAAGGTTAAACTTAAGTTCCTTTACAAAGTATACATCTTCAAAGTCTAATTTACCAGTCCTAATTTTACCTTTTCCAGTAATTTTACCTCATTTAGGACTTCCTCCAAATGCAACAAATCCACCATCAATCTCTTGATAATCTATAAGAAAGGACTTGTTTCTAGTCATATGCCTAGAGCATCCACTGTCAAAAATCCCTTGATCCTGTAAAGTATATTGTGGATTACCCTGCACTCAAAATAAGAGAATTAGTTTCTCTTAGGGACCCAAGCCATTACTGACTTGAGTCTGCCTTGTAGATCAACATAGTCAAAAATTTTAAGCATGTATGATCCACTGTCTTTGGAGTTATGGTCAATAACATTTCCTGTTGGTCTCCAAATCCAGCATGCTGAGGACTTAACAACATTTTCTCCATTTCCCACAACAACACTAACTACTGCTTTTGGCCCAACAGTAGTTACATTGTTAACCCTAGCAGTATTAACTTTTTCATTAAAATTATTGGTTTTAGCTGCTGATTTTTGGTTAAAAGCCCTTCTTACTGGTGAATGTGCTTTAAAATAAGAATATGTTGTGGGTAATGCATCATTCACTTTTGGTTTAGGGGCAGCAGTATTAACAGGCCTGGCAGTACTAATTGATGATGCTGCTCTTGGAGAGCTTTGCTTAGCAGCATTAACTGGTACTAATTGATGATGATGCTGCTGTTGGAACAAAATTCCTTTTAGGATGTGGGTGAGTAAATTTATTTTGGTGGTTCACCCTCTGAGCATTGTTCCATACTGGTCTAATTTCCCTTTGACCAGTAACCCTTATATTATTCAACACTTGTTTTTCTACCATTTTATTGTCATGAAAATCACAGTCTTTAATTAAATGGTTAAAACTTCCACATACAAAACAAGTTTTCTTTATAAACTCAAAACCATTTCCTAGTTTCTGAGTCATCATCCTATTCCAGTTTCTTCTATTATCGCTAAGACTTTGACTTTTCCTAGGATACTCTACTTGCCTATTTGTGTTTTCCTTATTAACAGATTTTACATTCTCACCAGATTTGACAAAATTGATTTTAGTAAACTTTGGTTTTGTCTGATCAGATTAAGGTCTAAACACACTATCAGTGTCCCAATATTTAATGATAGGAGCACTAAGCCTAACAGTTTTAAGCTTTTCTACAATATCCTTACTAGTCTTAGATGCAGTAGTAATAGTTTCACTCACTTTAGTCTTATAGACAGAATCATCTAACCCATCAAAGGATAAGTCAGGTCTTGAGGGCATGTAGTTCCTAGTGTAGGGAGGGGGAATTGCATGAAACCCTTCACCTATTTTGAATCTATCATTTACTGGACTATCATCCACATTACTTTCTCTACTGTTAAACACACTATGAACCACTCCACTCTCATTCATTTGACTATCATAACCAAGACCAGTTTTGTCTTTAGCACTTATTTGACTATCAATCAGTTTAGTTAGATTCTTTGATGATTCTTTAAAAAAATTAGTTTAAGTTTCAAATCATCTTTCTCTTTTAAAGCTTCTTCTAACAGATTTTTAAGGTCTTTGACAGAAATATCTTTCACTTGGACATCATACTTTAAAAATGCAATATCTTCTTCATAAAGCCAACAGTCTCTTTGTCATTTAAATCCATCTTCCTTCCCATCTTCTTTATGAGCCTCTTAACTCTCATGGTAAGCATTCCCACTTGCCATTTGAGATTCATTTCTTCAAGATCATCAGCATCAATCTGTTCCAAATCTTTATAGTCTAACTATGGGGAAATGGATTGGTTGGAAAAGAAAGAAAACATGACATCATCAACATATGATGCAGTAGAAGCTTGATCCTTAGAACTAGCAGCAGAAACACTATGAGCAGTATTAACTGTTTCATTAGTACTGGTGGAGTTATCAGAGGAAACAAAAGCCACATTCTAAGAATTTGAGCTTGAACTTGATTTTCCATTGATCTCAGATTCATATACCTTCAGATTATTATACAAATCATCCATGCTCAATGTGTTAAGATCAGATTTGTTTCTCATGATTAAAGCAATATTGTTCCAAGCTGATGGTAAACTTCTTAACAACTTCAAATTTGCATCCTCCTGAGAGATGACTTTACCATGGATTTCAAGTTGACTGATAAGCTTTTGAAACCTATCATAGGTTTTATCTAGTCCTTCTTGACTTGATGCAGCAAAGTTTTCATAATTCTGCTTGAGAATGGTCTTTTGCATTTTCTTTGATTCCTTGTTGCCTCCAAACCTATTTTTGATAGCTTCCCATTAGACTTTTGCATCCTTGAAGCAATGGAAACTTTAGTAAGGTGTCTACATCAGGAATGGCTAGCATAAGAGTGCTTTTTGCTTTTAGTTCATTTTTCCTTGCTAGATTTTGTTTAGCAGTTTTTTAGAAGGAATAGGACCATCAGCACCAGTACTAGCTGATGCAACTAGTGAAACTGAATCACCATTTACTATTACCTCCCAAAGGACGTGATCAGTGAAAGTAAGGTATTGTTCCATCCTCATGCTCCATAGATCATACTCCCCAGTTTTGAGTACTGGAAGTTTTAGTGCAGACACTATTTGGGTAGTTTCGGATTGTGACTCCATCTTTTCTTTGACTAACAGATCTTGAGTAGAGTTAGAGTTCTTCTTATTCAAAGTTTCTCAACAAGCTCTGATACCACTTGTTGATCCCTTTTGAACAGATCTTACTTAGCTTGTTAAAGCTTAGTTGTATTGGATAGATCCAAAACAACTATAATAGAAACTAAGATTGTGAATACTACAAACTATGCAGAAACTAGTTTGTAATACTAAGAAGAACAATGAAACAGTAAAACAAGATCTTGCTAAACTTTCAATATATTAAACACAATCAAAGTTACAGAATAACCTTGAAACTATGAATACTAACTATTAGAAAATGATTTCTAGATCTATATATTTTTCTAACTATGCCTTAAGGTTTCTTTTATACACCAAGAAACCCTAATGGGCTTACAAAATGTGTCAATTGATCAATGCATATCTATTCCTAATATATCTCATGCATATCACTTTAGCAGTACTAACTATATAACTAATAATACTAACTATTATAACTAACAGTATTAATAAACTGACAGTACTGACACTTTGTACTGGCAGTACTAACTATAACACTAACAGTATTAATAACTTAGATTGTTTTCTCTAATCTTCACCAGCAGTAGTTTCTTCAACCAGCAGTAGAAACTTGAGAGGCCTTTATTCCCAACAAAACAAACGGGTTATAGTTGCACCATCTTTATATTGTTAACAACTTGTTGGTTTTCTAACACGTAACCAACATGAATATGCTACAGAGGTTTATATTTTTCTCTTTTTTGTTACCTCTATAGCAATGCACATATCCCCCCACTTGAGATGAACAATATTGAAAGTGATGATACTTAGGGTCTTTAAAGATCAACAATGATAGGTCTTCCATGAACGCGCAAAATTTCTGAACCCATTTCCCCGAACCATAGACCTAAGTAGCCAGAGATTTCAACACAAATAGAATATAGACTACAGGGTTGGCTAAGGTGAAGCGGTGTAACGATAAATTTAACATAAAGGGTTGAAAACAAGGATTGGCTCAACAGGGTGATCTAGGGGTATCTTACACTAAGATTGGTGCAACAAGGGGTTTTACATAGGAGGTTGACAAGTCAGTGTAACAAGTGGATAAACACACACATAAAGGTTGTTTGGGGGAAATTCTTAAATGTTGCCTTCTTGGACAGTTTATTCTTGCTAATCAATTAGGTCTCGAAATGATGTACATGCCAAGTTCTAAAGTCTACAATACTACCGACACACTCATATTTTTGGTGGATTTTTGTATAATAGATGAAAACAAAATCATTAGGTTAAACCTCACCAATTGAAATAAAAGGTAATAGTGCGCTCGGCAAAGATTTATTCTAGTTTAGTAAGAAAAACATGCCAAAAATTTTAAAATTGGCATAATTTTTCAAAAGAAACTAGAAAATCGAAGGCAAATATAGATCAAGTGGTAATTCTACAATATCCCTATTGTACATTTAAGGAAATGAAATTCAAAAATAAGAGTAGAATTAGAACAAGAGACTCCCCTGATCATTGCTCTATACTCCGAATGATAATGGCAAGAGATGAACTCTTGACCAGCGTATCCTGAGCAAACTCGTATCCCTTGAAATTACTAGACAAACTAAAAGCATTAGACGTTCAACACAAAATATACAAGAAAACCTAACTCACTTTCGTAGGAATCACGGTTACATTTAGCGTATGCAACAAGCCTTTTAAACATCTTGGGGGCCCAAGTGGACGAGTGAAGTCTCGTGAGGGTTTTCAGGAAACATACCTACAAATTTCATTTAATTATACAAGGCTTTGTAAAAGTTTTGAATAAAATTAAGGTTTTCAGGTATGGGTTACAGCGTAATCAAGGAATGAGTTACGCCGTAACCATGTGGTAAAACATTTTAAAAACTTGTTTGTAACTAGTTACGGCGTAACCATAGAGAGGATTACGTCGTAACTGCATCTATTACGGCGTGAATGGTGTGGTTACGCCCAAACATAAGCATTTTACCACATGAATATGAGTTAAAATGACCTCGAATTCTGTTTCCTTGTTGTAAGAACATGCAAAACTAAGTAAGAAACATATAAACTAACTAAAATGTAGAAATTTAAATGAATTCTATTAATAAAAAGATGGGTTGTCTCCCAACAAGCAATTCTGTTTATTAACGAGTCTTTAAGTTAGACTCAAGACGCTCTACGTCTTTCTTCAGGCCTTCCCTCCTATGTCCACTTCTTTTCGGATTATTTCTTTGAACTTTGATCCATTTTCTCTTCCTAAGGGTAAGGTATCCCCTATTTCTTTAGTAACACAAATGAAACTATTCCCACTATTAAACGAATATCTTTTTACCTTAAAAGTTTCTACATGAACAGGTGGATCATATTCTTCTATGTCTAAACCGCTTTCTTATCTTTCATTCTCTTCTAACCCATGATCGTGCCACCACTATGTATTATCCCCCTGAACTTTCTTGTAATTTTCCCATATATCATCGAGAATATGTCCTTTCTTTCCTATCCCTAATTCATACTCATTAGCTAATTGATCGATTTCTAAATTGAACATCTACTTATAGTTATAAAAACTCCTTGATCGCGAGTTCTTGACTAGTTCTTCTCGTAAACAATCAATGAGCCATGATTTTAACATGGCTTTCTTTACTGGTTCACTTACGTCAGTGTGTCCTACCTTTTTCAATAACCATTCCTTGAAGGGATAGTCCCTTAGTCTAGGTTTGCAATCTTCTTGGACTGAAGTAAAAAATCAAAGTGGGTATGCATGTGCTAGAGTTTTCACTACACCATTCTGCATACCTACTATCCCAAATTAAATTATTGCCCTAGGTGTCCTCGTACCTTACTAAGAGAAAGTTAAGAAATGATAAACCACCCCCTTTTATGATTTTCCTTTCATCATCAAGGTAACTATACCAATATTTCAAAACTCCTTGTTCATTCATCATATAGATTTCACTTCCCCAATTACATAATTTCATGGTTGGGTCACATGTCAGCCATACCTTGAGTATTCCATTGCAAATTTACTTAACAGGTTTGCAGAAATGTGTGATCGGGGTGTTCGTGTTAGGCTTGAGCATCCTTGCCTTCTTGCTGCTTTTATATTGCATATAATTATCATTGTTGTTTTCATGATGCAAGTCGTCAGCTTTCTTAAATTGTGAGGACTTATCTAATGGTGTATTACTACTAGTAGATGACTCATCATTGTGAATTGAGTTTACCATATAAACCTTTTCTAAAAGAGTCATGAAATTATGAATTTTCTTGTCCATATCGAAAGTAACCCTGTTTTTCTGATTCCTAAAGAGATTTCTTTATTGAAAACATCGATCTCGGCATGAATGGTTGCTAGGAATGGTCTCCCAAGAATCATGATTTCATTATGTGAGTTTAACATATCTATTACCATAAAATCTGATGGGAAAAAAACTTATCGATCTTAACCAAGACGTTCTATCTTTGTCATATTAGCCATTTCAACTAGCATGTTGGTTTTCTTAAGGTTAGCTAGTTTTAAATGCTCAAACATAGATTTGGGTACGACATTAACGCTTACGCCTAATTCTGCCATAGCATAAAATTTTAGTCTTCCAATGGTACAAGGAAGAGTAAAACTTCCTGGGTTCAGCTCTTTTAGCGGTAGTTGGCATGGTAAGACTTTTGTTGGAACATCATCTTCTTCATGAGCCACCTGTGCTTCATTGTCCATAATGAAATATACTTTGGTAGTTTCATTGGAAGATGTATTATCAATTGGTGCCTCATCATTGGCATGAACTGTCTTGCATTGACTAATCAATGAATTGGGTACTTCACTAGCACTTTTCGCATGAAACTCCTTTGTTAGCTGCTCGATTTGGATCTCTAGATTTTAGAGAGAGGCACTTTGGTTTCGTGTGTTAATCTCCATGCTTTCCTGAGGTTTCTTTTCCTATTCTTCCATCTCAGCCCTTCTTTGTGTTGACTCTTCCAGGTGCTTGCTCATAAGCTCCTCTAGGCTGGGCCTTTTTTCTCCAAATGGTAGGCGATTGTCAATGCGTGTGTAGTATCTAGGCAGGCCCACATGATATTTAGATCAATTGCTGAAAGGTGAAGAACATCCAAAGTCGCCATACTTAACTTCAATACTCTTAACTTCTTCGTTTAGAGGACACTCCCTATCGAGATAAGCTATATCGCACGTTTGACAACTTGAATAGCATGAACATTTTCCTTTATCTTCAAATCTCGACCTAGGCTATCAAGTTTACTTACAATGGCAGCAATTCCCTCAGTGTTACTGTTGCTATCTAAATTCCTGCTAGATGAACCATCATGCCACTTTTAGGAGTGTTCATCCATAGTCTGGATTGCTGTTTATGCTTAAGCATGTGTCATGCCAGGAATTGGCCCTTGTGAGTCAAGCAATTGGCGGTTCATAGTGCCTAGCCCATTGTAAAAGATGTTCACCTTCTGATGGCTGTTGATGTCGTGAGTTAGGCATTTATAAAGCAGGTCATTATACCTTTCCTAGGCTTGGTACAATGTTTCGTCACCTTCCTGCTTGAAGTTACGGATTTCTTTAAGCTGCTTAGCTGTCTTGGATGGTGGACAATACCTTTTGATAAAGGCTTTTTTTAAGGAGATCCCAGGAATCAACGATTCCTGGCGATAATCTATCCACCCACCTTTTAGCAGCTCCAGTGAGTGTGATAGGGAAAATACGCAGCATGACTGCATCGTCTTGGAATGTTGAACAAACTGACGATGTCTAGAACCCGCTCCACATGCTCGTAAGCATCGTCATTTTTGTTCCTGAAAAAGGTGTCTTCCTGCAATTCTCGCATGAATTGGCTCTTGATTTCAAAATTTACATTGCCTCCAATTTCGGGTTTAAGTACGCCCGGTGCCTGGTTCCCTCGAGTCAATGCAAGGTATTGCTCCATGGTGAGGTTATCAATTTCTCCCTCAGCCATAATGTTTCCTTAAAATTTAACAAAAATTAGTACTAAAATAAAATAAATAAGTACAAGAAATCAAATAATAACTAATTTTTAGCTCTCTGGCAGCGGCGCCAAAAACTTGATGCGTATTAATTGTTAAATTAATTTTTGCAAGTTTTAAATTTAAAAAACTCGTCTACCGATGTCTACACGCACTAACGGGCAGAGAACCCGGTCATATGTAGTGTCGGATTTGGTAAATCCGAGGTCGTTGATATACGTCAAACGCGTGTCGTAGTAATATTTATAGTATATCCCGTCAGATAAGACAATTACTTTAGGAAAAATAATAGTCTATCTTCCGAGTGTCGTTTCCACGGCGAGAGATGAATTGAAATTCATGAGAATGTTTCGTTTGGTGCTTGAATGACAAATATTTTGGTTTTGGTTTTTTTTAAACTATTTTTATAATAAAAATTAAACTAATATTAATTCTAAGATTTAAAACTACAAGATTATACAAAAATTGATCTAAAATATATAAATGACAAATGTAGTGACGTGAATGTATCCTTAATGCGGCTTAGTTAATGAATTAAAAACCTTAAAAACAAGTTGCAAGAAATTAAATGACAAGTAAAGTAAAAAATGCTTTTTAAAATAAATGACAAGTAATTAAATTGCATTAAAAGTAAATAACGGTATGTAAATTGACTATTAATTTTTTAAACCTTTTTAAACCGCACTTAAATTCTAAATCACTAATCACTTAGCAACCACAAGTTAAACTACTCAACTACGCATGGCGAAATACAAATAAGCTAACATTATATAAAAATAACTAATTAAAGTCTACACTAATTAATTTAAAAATGATAAAAAAAAGTGAAACCAAATTGAAGAGCCGCAAATAATCTAACCACCCGATCTTAGAAACTAATAAACAAATAAAATTAATTCACTTTTAATCTCTACTTCACTAATTAGCAAATATAATGAGTCAACTTTAATCTACTAATTATTTCGTAAAATATAAAGATTATAAACTTATCTATATCACCTTATAAGACCCTTAAGCTCCGGCCTTAGATGTAGAAGGATGGAATAAGAAATAAGACATGAAAAGTTAAGACAAAACAAGCTAATAAGATGAAAACTTTTTAGAAAAATAAGCTATTTTGAAAACTAATTTTTGTAAAAATAAACTAGAAATAAACTATCTAAATAAAAAACACTTTTGAAATAAACACTAGAATTACGCTAAAAAGCTATCAAGCTTTTTCGAAGAACGGATGAATAAATATAAGCTTAAAATAAGCACTACTCAAATAAGCTACAAATACCCTTCGAAAATAAGCTTAGATTAATAAACAATAAGAAAAACTAGTAAAAGTTAGAAACTTTATGACCAAAATACTAAATAATAAGCTCTCGAAGATAAAGGTGCTCAAGACTTAATTAATAAGTCGAGTTGGAGACTCATGACACCCTTTTTAGCATTCGAATCGAGCTTAATCAAACAATAAGCATTTTTGAAAAAGTAAATACAAGAAAAGAGAAAAAAATGAGATAAGCAAAAGCTATTTTATAATAAGCAATGTAAGTAGCTTATTAGAATATAAGCTTAAGAGATTAGGATCCAAAAAAATCTATAATCATGAGCTTATTTATGGAAAAACAAAAGAAAAGAAAAGTGTAGGCCGTCAGAATAAACATAAAAAGGAAATGAAGCATTAAGAAATATAAGCATTTCATAAAAACAAACCTTAAACATCTTCATTAATAAACTCAAAATCTTCATTACAATAAGCTAAATAAGCTATAAAAGCTTTTACAATAAGCTAAAAATTATACTATACTACTCCTAAATCTACACCTACTACTATGAAAAATAAACTTAAAAACTAACTCTTCCAAATGAGCTGCTGCGTTCCAATTTTATAGCCAAAGTGTTTTTGGGTGCATTTGTCTTCAGGCCATTCTGATGCGTTTTAGTGACAAAGGTGAGGGGCATTTTTTGTCATTTCAGCCCACCCATTTTATAAACAGCGGTACCTCGTACTCATAGCTGGAATACCACCAATGAGATGCTGCCACGTGTGGTTCTAGAAACCTCGTACCAATCAACCTCGTATTTGCTACAGTACCTCGTATACCTGCACAGTACCTCGTACTCCAATCATTTTATATATATATATATATATATATATATATATATATATATATATATATATATATATAGACTTTTTGGTCGTTCTTATATTATCTTGTGTTATTGATCTGAGAAGTAACACGCCCCGGACCCTTATTCTGCTACGACCCAATTTGGGGGTGTTACAGATTGGTATCAAGAGCCAAGGTTATAAAGAATCAGGTCAAATATTTTTGCTGGACTATAACCGTTTTCAAACATTGCATTCATACAAAGGGGTTTTCACGGGACATACATACACTAATTGTGCATTAGTCGGTTAGGCTAGATGCATGCATGATTGATATTCATGATTGATATACATGTTATGATATAAATGTATATTACTATAAGAGTCTTATATTAAATACTAATATAAGTTATGTTGGAGTTTCAGATACGATTATGTCAGATTTGGAAGATTCCATGGTCACCTACACGGCAGTGTCCAGTCCATTTGAGGATGGGTCATACATTGGTTCTCCAGGAGTCAATGGACCACCCATTATGCCAGAGGACCCATATGCTTACATAATGGCTGCTTATGAGGTTCTACCATCGCCTGACTACATACCTGGCCCTGAGGTTCCACCATCGCCTGACTATATACCTAGCCCCGAGGAGCCGCAGTCACCTCCCCCACTAGACTTTGTTCCTGAGCCGATGTACCCTGAGTACATACCACGGGAGGATGAGATACTCCCAGCCGAGGAGCAGCCACTACCTGCTGTTGCCTCACCTACTGCAGATTCACCAGGATATGTTCCGGAGTCTGATCCGGAGGAGGAGCTGGAGGAGGACGATGAGGATCCCAAGGAGGATCCAGCTGATTACCCTGCTGATAGGGATGATGATGATGATGATGATGAGGATGAGGATGAGGAGGAGCACCCAGCTCCAGCCGACTCTGTCCCACCTGTACACCATATGACCGCCAAGATATCTATCCAGGATAAGCCATCCATATCACTTCCTCCTAGGGAAGAGGTCGAGAGACTTCATACCTTAACTACCCCACCACCATCACCACTTACTCCAGTATCATCTCCATTACCACATATACCATCTCCCCCATTTCCAGCATCACCACCTGCTAGTCCTATTCGTCTGTTGGGCTATCGGGATGCTATGATCCGGCTGAGAGTCGAGACACCATCCACTTCTCATCCATTACCACTACCTACTTCATCACTACTTTTGCAGTTACTATCTTCTGACCACAGGACAGACCCCCGTACTCCATAGCGAGGGAAGACCTTTATGGATTTATCGATATGGTTTTGATGTCCCTCCTAGATGTTCAAACAACTAGGGAGTTAGACTAATGACATTACGGATACATGGTATGATCTTGTAGGAAGTCCATTAGATGATTGCACCGACCACCGTAGAGGGGGTCAATCAGAAGGGGTACCGATCTTCTTACCATTGAGAGGAGGAGACTACAGCTTGTATGGTAATATGGAGGATCCAAGATGAACCATCCTCTACTAAGAGCCGAGTTAACTTGTTATAGGGATAAGGGCCTGTTCATCGTCTTTTAGCAGTAATGATAGAGAGCGAGGCCTAATTAGCTCGTGATGCTTGGGGACATATCCATAGGAATGCTACGACATGCACAACGTATAAGCAGCCTGAAGCCCGTTCAAATTGTTATGTCATTACGTACTTACGGTAGTGCGCAGAGTGCATGATTTTCAGAGTTAACAGTTGCAGTTCACAGGAGCCTAAGGTTGATCTACAGAGTTATGGCATCAAGACCACAAGAGACAGGTTCAGTTGACTAAGACATTGAGGTTGCTGAAAGGACTACAGACACAGATGGTCAAGTTTCAGAGGCAGCATGGACCCGCAAAAGGTCCGGCACAGCCTGATGCACCAGGAGAGGCTGGTAGTAGCTCCTAGATTTGGTTATGTTGTAGCTATGCTATGCAGCCTGTTAAGTATTATGGGTATTCCCCAGGCTAAGAAAGCAGACTGTAAGATCTATTTGTTATGTTTTACTACCCAGTATAGTCTTTTGTTCAGGTACAATCTACCTTGTGCAACATAACTAAGTGTTATGGGTATATCCCCGCTATAATGCTTTAGGTTGTTTCTATTTGTCTTGTAACCTAAGTGAGTAAGTCATCTCTATCTGAACCAAACATGTATGTTTTCTAAGTTAAAATATGAAATGGATGGATTACGTATCTTTGAAATCGAAATTTATTAATAAATGAATGTCGATTAGGTAACTATGGTTAATTTCAATAACCGTTGTACATTTCACTGTGTGATGTGATCGTCGTTTTATTTAAGTGGATATGTTAATGTCAAAGTTAGATTTTATGAAATCTAACGGTATTATGTTTTCTTGTGATTTAAAGAAAATGGCACCAAAGAGAAAGACTACGAGGTTAAACCCAGATGCAACACCACCACCAGTCATAGACACTCATACCACTACATCTGTCATCAAACGCCAAATTCAGCAATGATAACGAAGGCTTAACTTGCTAGCACTGGCCAGCACGTGATGCAACCAGAAATGGCGATGATAGCCATACTTCAGGAACGGGTGCCAGAAGGCCTGTGCAAGTTGCTCGTGAAATGACCACCCGACTTCCCTAAAATGCCAACCTTGAACTTTCGAGGGCCTGAAGGAGTTGTTGGACTCAACTCAGTGGTTGAAAAGATGGATCCTGTTTACACAGCCATAAGCAATAGTAAGTAGCATGCCAGGTCAAATTTGATACGTGTACCCTGCAAGGAAATGCTCTTACATGGTGGAACTCCCATGTTAAGACCACTACTTCTGAAGCTGCCCATGCAATGCCATGGAGGACACTAAAAAAGATGATGACAGACAAATACTGCCCAAGGGGCGAAATTAAGAAACTGGAGTTTGAAATGTGGAATTTGAAGGTAAAGGGTAACGATGTGGTAGCTTATAGCCAACATTTCCAAGAACTGGCACTAATGTGCGATCGAATGTTTCCGGAAGAAATAGACCAAGTTGAGAAATATGTCGGTGGCTTGCCCGAAGAAAAACATGATCCATGGCAGTGTAAGGCACAAAGCCAAAACTATCCAGGGATGCCATTGAGTTTCGCCACTAGAACTCATGGACAAAAAGAATCAAACACTTGGGCTGAACGTCAGGCTGACAATAAAAGAAAGTCTGATGACACCGCCAGGAACAACCAGAATCAGCAACCAAACAAGAACAAAACACTGGAAGAGCTTATGCTACAGGAATGTGATAGGAAACCATAACGGAGGCCTAAACCTCTGTGTTCCAAATGTAACTATCGCCATGCAGGGTCCTTGTGCTCCAAATGCAGCAAGTACAACCGATTTGGTCATTTAGGTCGTGACTGCAGGAGTCCCCCAAATGTCAACACTGGGCTAATCAGAGGGCTTGTTTTAAATGTGGTGCTCAAGGGCATTTCAAGAAGGATTGCCCAAAATTGAAGAACAACAACAACCGGGGTAATCAGGCTGGAAATGCCAAGGCTCAGGCAAAGGTGTATGCCGTGGGCAATGCAGGGGCAAACCCGAACAACAATGTCGTCACGGGTACGTTTCTCCTAAACAACCGATATGCATCTATTTTATTTGATACCGGTGCCGATAGGAGTTTTGTATCTACTGCATTTAGCTCTCCAAAAAGCATTGTTCATCACTCTGACTGCATAGATCATGATTAAATGTCGAACTAGTCCGAGAGCGGTGATAGTTGGGTTAAACACTATTACCGTGGTTTGTAACTTAAACCTCTTAAATCAACTTTCACATAAACCTAAATCCTGTAGAACTCAGTAGTTTTTGACGTAAATAATTGGGTATGATGGTTGTTAAAGTACCAATAGCCGTTATTGCTGTGCGGAAAAATTCGTTCAGTATCCCTTTTGGAGACGAAATTTTAATCGTTGTGTGACGTAAGCAGCAATATAACACGGTGACCCGATTAACATCATCTCGTGTTGCTAAGGCTCAAGAGTATTTAACAAAGGGATGTCACTATTCATAGGCAAATATCACCGCAACAAGACGAAGGAAAAGTCAAAGGAGAAACGACTTGAAGATGTTGCCAGTATGGTTCAAGAATTTCCCTGACTCTTTCTCTGAGGACTCTTTGCCGGGGTAAAACCACCCCACTCGACAAGTGAGTTTCGAATCGATTTGTACAGGGTGCGACACCTGTAGCCGTCAACCATTTAGATAGCACTGTCCGAAATGAAGGAACTACAGAGCAACTGCAATGAACTTACAGGACAAAGGCTTCATAATACCAAGTTCCTCCACCCTGGGGAGCTCGGTTCATTTGAGTGAAGAAGAAAGATGGGTCTTTCCAGATGTGCATCGATTACAGTGAATTGAACAAACTACAGTAAGAACCGCTATACCCCACTTCCCAAGGATCGATGACCTATTCGATCCAGCTGCACTGGTCTGTATTTATTCAAAGATCGGATCTGAGGTCAGGTATCACACCAGTTGAGGGTTCGAGAGGAAGACATTCCCAAGACTGCATCTGGACTCGATAAACGGTCCCTAATAATTCCAAGTCAAGTCTTTTTGGTTTGACTAATGCACCGGCCGTGTTACATGGACCATATGAACCATGGTTGTGTAAACGTAGATCAGGACAATATTGTAATTGTACCTCAACGATGACAATTTTGAACTACTCCAAGAATAATAATGAACAAGAAGAACACCTTAGGCAGATCTTGAAATTGCTTAAGAAGGAAGACTTGTACGCCAAGATCTCCAAGTGTTGAAAGATCTGATTATCACAGTGGTAACAATTCCTCTGATCATAGCAGTACACAAATTGAACATACGAGGTAATTCACTTGACCCTTAGCCAAGAATGGAATCTATCAAAGATTGAGGTCGTCTCCTAAAACACCAACGAGATTCGCCAATTTTTGGGCCTTGCCCGGCTAATTAAGAAGATTCATCATTGAAGGGTTTCAAAGATCGCCAAGACAATCGACCAAACTAACCCAGAAAGGTCAAGTTTGATTGGGGCGATAACCAGAAGCAGCTTTCAACTGTTGAAGACAGAAGCTGTGCATGCACCAATTCCTAGCCCTCGCCGGAGGGAAGCGAAGATTATCATAGCATCCGTGATGCTTCAAAAGAAGGGTTTTGGGCGATTCTGTTTGATGCAAAGAGTAAAAGGCGTGAATTCTTATCATCACGCCAGTTAATAATTCATGAGAAGAACTATACGACTTATCATTTGGAACTTGGAAGCAGTAGTGTTCGACTCTAAGAATTGGAGGCACAATCTGTACAGAACTCAAGTGTACGGTGTTCATTGATCATAAAAGTTTACCACACATTCTAGATCAGAGTGAATTAAATATGAGCAACGTCGCTGGTTAGAGTTGCTGAGTGATTACATTGCGAAATTCGTTATACCCAGGGGAAGCGAATGTTGTTGCTGATCTCTGAGCAGGAAGGAACCAGAACCACAAAGGTTTCGGGCCTTATGATTACCTATAGGTGTGGATCTTCCTAAACAAATCTTGAGAGCTCAGACTGAAGCACGAAAGCCGGAAAACATCAAGAAGAAGGATGTTGGGGGTATATTGGTCGAGAATTCAAAAGATCCGGAGAAACTTAGAACGGAAAAGTTGGAACCACGTGCGGATGGAACTATGTGCTTAAATGGCAGGTAGTTGAGTTACATGTTATGCGACATAAGGACTGTATCATGCCACCGAGTCCCACAAACTAAAATACTACTATTCATCCGGGTTCAGACAAGAATTACCTAGGATTGAAGATCTATATTGGTGGCCCAATAGAAAGCTAACGCGCACCTTATGTAAGCAAGTGCTTGACCTGTGCAAGGTCAAGGCCGAACATCAGAGACCATCGGTTTGTTAGTGCAACCCGAGATACCTCAATGGAAGTGGGACAACATCACGATGGATTTGTCACAGCAAAGCCTTCTAAGTCCTTCACAAGGTTATGACACTATTTGGGTGACATTGACCGACTTACAAAGTCCGCCATTTTTATCCAATGAGGGAAATGGATCCTATGATAAACGGCAAGAATGTACCTAAAGGAGGTAGTCACGAACATAAGAATACTCAGTCTCAATTATCTGTGACCGTGACCCTCGGTTCGCATCAAATTTCTGGAGGTCACTTCAGAAGACTTTGGGTACAAGTTTAGACATGAGTATTGCATATCATCAACAAACCGACGGACAAAGCGAAAGAACCATCCAAACTCTCGAGGATATGCTACGTGCTTGCGTAATCGACTTTGGAAATGGTTGGGTTAAACATTTGCCATTAGTCGAGTTTTCATACAATAACAGTTATCATGCTAGCATTAAGGCTGCACATTAACCGATGAAGCACTTTACGGTCGAAAGTGATCGTTCACAGATTGACCGGTGTTGGCCGAGGTTGGACAAGTTTAACTCACTGGTCCAGAATTAGTGCAAGAAACAACGGAGAGGATCATCCAGATTAAACAAAGGATTCAAACCGCTCGCGATCGACAAAAGAGCTACGCTGATTTAAAGCGTAAATCGATGGAGTTTCAAGTTGGAGATTAAAGTTTATCTTAAGAGGTTTCACCTTGAAAAGGGTCGTAACGCTTATGGCAAACGGTGGAAATTAAACCCTAGATATGTCGGCACCTTTCAAAGATGTTGAAAAAGGTTGAGCCAATTGCTTTCAATCTGAGCCTTCCCTCAGAAGCTGAGCAGGTGTCACATGAATAACGTTTCATGTTTATTAACTTGAAGAAATGTATATTCTGACGAATCACATTTAGTCTTCCGTTGGAAGGACTCTAAGTGGATGACAAGCTTCATTTTTTTGAAGAACCTGTGGAAGTCATGGATCGTGAAGTCAAACAATTAAGGCGAAGCCGCGTCCCAATTATCAAGGTTTGATGGAACTCTAGGCGGGGCCCTGAGTTTACATGGGAACGTGAAGATCAATTCAAGAAGAAATACCACACATCTTCACCAAGACGCACCGTCGATCAATAGGCCAGTGTAAAAGCCTTGATGACAATGCTCATTTTCACGGGGAGGAAGACTATAAAACACCACCTCTGTTTTAGTTCATTGTATGACATTATGTAGATTCACATTTTTTTAAGGGTTTTTACTGCGTTTGCTCTTAAACCGTAAACGTTAATTAAATCGCGTAAACTAAAAAAATGAACAGTTTATGAAACTGGCATTAAACGATTAAATGATTACATCAAGAAAGTGTTAAAAATATTATTGAGTATAATTAATAAAATTGTTCATCTTATTTTTATTGGCTATTACGTAAAAATGCTACGTTTCTCAATAAAACGCGTTTCGTCATTCCAAAAGCACCACAACCTAGCTATTCTTAAACGAATACCCACGATTATACCCAATACCCAAAATAATCAATATAACATCACATGGGAGCCTATGTGGCCGAAATTTCAAGGATAGGACCAAGAATTATCAACTTGCTCAAAATATCTAGTTAAGAAAATGATCATAGTAACCATATCTTACACATGAAACCCACTTGTACTAATATTAACCTCTGTGCAAGGGTTAGAAAGGACCATTGTTAGGTTAATTCAATCTTTTCCACTATAAATACATGCAGCACTCCCTTCTTTCATAACACACATAACAAAAATCCACAAAAAACCAATCCATGTCACTTTCGTCCTTATAGCTCACGGCTCAAAAAGGGCACACAAACAAATCCATACTTTGATTTTCTAAGATCATACAAGTACTCTCACATCATACTTAAGGTATTCTAAGGTGGTTCCAAGGTTTGGTTCACCATTTGCAAGGAAGGAATCAAGAAAAGAAAGAAAGGGTTTACTTGGGAAAAATTAGGGTTTCATTCTAATTTTTCAAGCCAAGAGTTTGAATCACAAGGGTGTGATTGGTTTTATTTTCTCTACTCATCCACACAAGGTTATATATAAAGCTTAATCATTTCATAACTAAGATTTTATAATGTGTTCATTAATTAAACCCTTAGTTAAAATCACCATCTAGGTACTTTTGAATATGTAAATGGATTTTCACATATGATTACTTTTTTAGTACACATTATTTACATGTCATATGGATGGAATATATTGTATGTTAGAAGGAAAGTATAAGTGTTTTAAAACAAGAAGCTTAAGAGTAAACAGTTTAAGTGCAAATTAGGGTTTTCAAAAAGTCAACTTATAGTTACAAGAAAAAATGTGTAAAATAACATGTTAATCTTAGTATCTTGGACTCAATATCACATGAACAAAACATGACCTAATGGACCCAATAAATGTGAGACCTAAGATAATAAGGGTCCTAATGGGTTTGTAACACAGATGGTAAAGCAAAAAAGTCTAAAAACAAGTTTAAAAACACATTTTAGAAAAATATCTTAAGGGGCTGTTGTAATTTCCGAAATTTATATATGTTTTATATGAATTAATAAAATACGACATGTCACATAGGGAATCGCGGGTCATAAAGAACACGAAAACCGATTAATAACAACCGAAGAAGAACGCTATTTACAAGTTTTCCGATAGTTAATACTTTATAAAAAGTACTATTCACCACAGAAACTTATACTTAATAAACATCAATAAATGATAAAAATTTCAATTACAGAACGTGTTTCGAAAGAATCGACTAAAAACGGAGCTATAAACGAATAAGAGACGCAAAAACGGGTTTTACGTTAATTAAAAGTATAAAAAAAACGATAATATACTGTTGAGAACAGTAAAAACACTATTCTTTCACAGATCTCAAAAACCTAAAAAAGTGATTATAAATTGAACACTCGACTTAATACGTAAAGCGTAGGGTGTAAGAAACGCGAGAACGGGCTTAAACCGCAAAGTTATGTTATTTTTTACTAACGGCGAAATTATAAACTTTTTTTACCTTTATAAAATTGACGATATCACTTAAACTAATAGATGTGTGAAAGCTATATCGATATATATATAAAAATAAATAAATATATATTATATATCTATTATATAGTATATATAAATATATATATATATATATATATAATATATATATATAGTATATATATAAATTAATTATATATATATTACTTGTGTGGTGTGTGTGAGTGTGTGTGGTGTGAGATTAGTTTATTGCTGTATTGCATATATTACTAGAGAATTTTCAAATGAAAGGGCTACTTCGGAATGGCGTATTTTCGAATAATATATATATATAATATATATATATATATAATATATATATATATATAATATATATATATATATATAAAATATATATATTTATAAGTGTATTAGTTATCGAAGATGCAATATTACTAAGGGAATTTCAATAATGGATGCATCTACGGATGGCGTAATGACGAGTTTGTTTGATTTACGATTTAAAGTGTCCCTAACTCCTCGTAACGACAATCGTCATGACCTCTTCAATTATGATAGCCCGAGACGATAGTACGATGATAACTATATAGGATTATATACAGTTGTTGTTAAACAACATACTTGAATACTGATTCGACTATAAACCTAGGTTGCATTCGAAGCGTTACGTGACGCTTTTTACTTGGAAATTTGTTATCATTTAACTCACCAAGGTGATTCATAGCCCCATGTTTTTTTACAATTATATAATTTATAAGTTTTTGGGGTGAAAACATAATGCATGTTATACAAATTAGACGCAAGTGTACATTTTAATCATGATTACGTTTTGGCCTACGTAGCGATAACCCACTATGCCCATGAATCATGAACTGTCAAATTACTGGAATGTAACGCGAATGATTATAGATAATCATTTGGGATTGACCTCCCGTTTTCGTGTGACCAGCTATCACTGGAAACGAACGTTATCAAGTCGGATAACTGGATGTTATACGGTATGAACATCAACACGGCAATGTAGGCAATATTAAATATATTGTATTCAATCATGTCTAGCTCGGTGTCATGATCTTAGGTAAACGTAATTACATTTTGTGATTCACTCATCTGTTTGCATTATCACTGGGAAATCTTGCGGTCCCTGCCTATACATTATACCTAAACCTATGAAATCCACCAACTTTATGTTGACGCTTTAAACTGCAAGATTTTTCCAGCATTACGCATGAGGTGGCGAAGGATACCTTGAGGTTATATATAGAATCCATGCATTAAAGATATAGTTCGCAATTACATTGTTTGTGTATCTGTTATGGGCGGATAATCTTGTAATAATAACAATCAAACAAGATAAAAGCTTCGGCTATTGTAACACATACTTTATTAAACCAATGTAACATTTTAAACGACCTATTTTGGTCGTTCTATATTATCTAGTGTTGTTAAATCTGAGAAGTAACACTCCCCGGACCCTTATTCCGCTGCGACCCAATTTGGGGGTGTTACATAAGACATGAAAAGTTAAGACAAAACAAGCTAATAAGATGAAAACTTTTTAGAAAAATAAGCTAATTTGAAAACTAATTTTTGTAAAAATAAAACTAGAATATATTTATAAAAAACTACTTTTGAAATAAAAATTAGATTAAGCTAAAAAGCTATCAAGGCTTTTCCGAAAAACGGATGAAGCATATAAGCTTATAAATAAGGCACTTCTCAAATAAGCTACAAATACCCTTCGAAATAAGCCTTAGCTTAATAAGCTATAAGAAAAACTAGTAAAGTTTAGAACTTTATGACTAAATAAGCTAAATAATAAGCTCTCGAAGATAAAGGTGCTCAAGACTTAATGAATAAGTCGAGTAGGAGACTCATGACACCCTTTTTAGCATTCGAGTCGAGCTTAATCAAACAATAAGCACTTTTGAAAAAGTAAAGACAAGAAAAGAGAAAAAGATAAGATAAGCAAAAGCTATTTTAGAATTTATTCTAAAGACAACAAGCTAAAAGATGAAAACTTTAGATCTAAATCTACCCGAAACTAAGGTGTTCAATCAAGTGAACTTGGATCGGGTATATTTAAAGATTTAGATCTAAGAAAAATAAGATAGAATTAAAAAGCAACAAACTTTATGCTAGAAAATAAGCTTAAAATATTAGATCTATTATTTTTAGATCTAATCCACCAGAAACTAAGGTGTTCAATCAAGTAAACTCGGATCGGGTATGATTAAGGATTAGACCTATATAAAAAAAATAAGCTTGAATAAAAATAAGCTAAAATAAGCTCACTCGAAAAGCTCTAAATCGAAAACAATATAAAATAAGCTAGTCTAAATAAGCTATGGAAATAGCTTATTAGAATATAAGCTTAAGAGATGGGATAAAAAAATAAGCTATAAGCATGAGCTTATTTAGAAATAAGCAAAAGAAAAGAAAGAGTAGAAGAATAAGCATAAGAAATAAGCATAAAGATAAAAAGCATTAATAAAACCAACCTTAATAAAAAGCATCTTCATTCATGAAAAATAAGCCAATACAATAAGTTGAGAATAAGCTAAAGAGCTTTTACAATAATAAGCTAAACTATTCTACTCCTAAAACTACACTAAAACTATAATATGTGAAAAATAAGCAAAAAACTAACACTCCCAATGAGCTGCTGATGCGTGTGCATATATAGCCCAATTGGGGCTTGAGGGCATTTTCGTCATTTCAGGAGGTTCAGACGCGTCTTAATGCAAAGTTGGGGGGTATTTTCGTTATTTCGTCCCAAACGCGTTATCATACAGCGTACCTCGTACGCCAGCTGGATCCACAAATGAGAGCGTGCTACGTAGCCTTCTAGAAACCTCGTACCTGCAATCCTATGAATAGTACCCCATACTCCAATCATTAGAATGCCACGTGTCACCACCTGAGTGGTGCCACGTGGCCTGCCAGCCGTCACCGGAGCCACCACCGGACCACCAGTCAATGGTGGTCAACAGCGGTAATCAACGGTGGCCAACGATGGTCAACACCGCCGGACCACCGCCAAACCACCGCAAGACCATCGGTCAACCACCGGTCAACAGTGGTTGACCGCCAGTCAACCGGTGGGTCATGGTCGGGTCTGGATCGGGTCTTGGGTCGGGTCAGGTCAGGTCTTGGGCCGGGTCTAGATCGGGTCGTGGGCCGAGTCTAGTCGTGAAGGGGATAAACCCCTTTGCAGAAATCGAACACAAGACCTTGAGATTATGAAACTATGCACACAGCCTTACCGCTGTGCTAATGCATAGTTTCAATATTATATATGCAAGTTTAATATATAAGGGTTAAATGGCTTGGTCAGATTCATTAATATAAAAGGTTCAATAATGGCGAAAAAGGTTCAAAATAAAAAGGTTCAAATATGAAAGGCAGGTACCATTGGACTCGTAATTTCGTGCTCTTTCCAATGGTGTGATCGAGGAAAATTAACGACTTCGTTTGAGCCTTGATAAATGTAAAACGTCGTCGAAAGTCACCCTAAAATTGCCGTTCTTGCTTTGTTTTCAATCCTTTGTACATGTAAGGCATAAAAACACAATACAAACATATTTGCAACATATTTATCTATATTTTAGTGTTTTAGTCCGTTTATTAGCATTTTCCGGGGTACAAATGATGTGTGTTTTAGCACATATCACGGGTCAAGGTCCAATACGAATATAATACACCATGGCATAAAACCCATGGTGTAGCTTATTGAATAAGTTCCTATATAGCTTATTTGATAAAGTATGACTTAGATGCATTACATTTAACTTATTTTGAATGTTAGACATTACGGATTATGAAATTAGGCTTATTGGGCCTAAAAGCACAATAAGGGCATGAATGGTCTTTTGACTAAATATAAAAGAGATTTGATGATGTATAGTTTGTAATTATGAAAAGTAGATTGAAAGTGATTTGAAAATGGTTTTTAAATAAAGTCTACGACTTTGGAAAACGTTTAAACACGAACGGGTCATGCCAAAATTTTTATAAATTATTTATACTTAGAAAATACTAGAAAACGCACGTGGTAAAAACTAGATACACAGGAATTTAGTAAGATGCCGAACAATATTTATACATATATATGATATACATTTTTACTTAGTTATTTATATGTATATATTATTAATATACATAATATTATTTACCATTTTACTTAAGAAAACATTTCAACTATTATACGATCATAAGCGTTAATTATTGTAAACATATTAAAAAAAGTACACTAGTATATATTTATGCATTATCCGTAATTATTTACTACTCCGATATTAAATCGAACATTCATTACATTGGTTGTTTTCGTGAACCGTCGTTCATTATCGTGT
Organism: Tanacetum coccineum; assembly: GCA_026074375.1. Classification (NCBI taxonomy): domain Eukaryota; kingdom Viridiplantae; phylum Streptophyta; class Magnoliopsida; order Asterales; family Asteraceae; genus Tanacetum; species Tanacetum coccineum. The sequence goes on along the minus strand of BQNB010049066.1, from coordinate 16,812 downwards.
GATTTTATTCAAGACTATTCTTCTTCAATTCACCAATCAAGGTGAGTTCATAGCCATACTTTTACTCTTTTTGAATAATTATTTTATAACTTGGGGTGAGAAACATTGTTTATAACACCCTGTGTTTTCAAGTCATTGACGACGTCGATAAATGTACTATTTATTTTTAGTGTTGTACGCGTTTGCTCCCAAATTATCATTGAACTGGTAATCACCTTTAACTGACTGGTGGTTCAGTGAGCGCGAGTGAATAAATAGATCTATTAGAACTTTATCCCTATCCCAGGTAAAAAGCATACTAGTACGAGTTGCAAGAACATAACAAATATATGCCTGTTGAACTGTTAGGTGTCTTTGGTAGGACACTGAAGTGCAAGCACTTATATAGTAGTTGTACATGCTATCTTTTTGTATTAGCTTCTGTGTCATGAGCTTAGTATAACGTAAATGCCTTCTTTATGGAGATGTATCTCTATAACTGTCGCCTATGTTTTGATAATCTTGTGGTCCACTTATTATGGTTTGAAGTAAACCTATGAATTCACCAACTTTATGTTGACGTTTTAAGCATGTTTTTCTCAGGTTCTTAGCATGGATGTCGTTGCTTGACTTATGTGAAGTCTATTTGCCTGGACCAGTTTACTAGAAATTTATCTATGTCTTTAAATACCGTTGTCAAACTTATTTAAGCTTCTGCATTTTAACTCTGGAATCTTTTAAATTTGATCGATGTAATCTTATTAACTTTAATTTATGCAATGGTGTTTATTTTTTAAAGCGTATCCATAGAGGTCGTTCTTTATGCTTTGTACTTGAGATATTTAGTGACGTCATGCCCCCATATGCTTAATCAGATGGGACCCTATTTGGGGGTGTGATGTTTTTGGGATTTAAATGATTGTTTTGATTTGAGTGATTGATTTTGATAGGTGAGATTGATTAGATAGAGAGATGATTGGATTAGATTGAGATTGATTTAGAGATTTGATTAGCAGTGAGATAAGAATTAAGATTTAGATTGATTTAGATTTGAGAGATTGAAGCAGAGGGAAGATTGAGATTAGAGAGGAGTATTGAAAAATAGGAGATTTGAAGATAGGATTTTGATTGAATTAGAGAGAAGGACGATTTTGAGGAAGAGAAGCGAAGTTTTGTTTGTTAGATTTTACAGCAGGATGATTTTGAGGAGGATTGCCAGAGATTGTTTTTGACAGTATTAAGTATTTAGAGGAGATTGACATTTAGATAAGTGAGGATTGAGAGATTAAGAAGATTGAGAGATATGATAGAGAGAAGAGGCAGAGATTTTTGTGTTTTTTTTTGAAGGCGGGAGATGAGAGAGAGATTTAGTGAGATTGAAGCAGAGAGATTGATTAGATTGATAGATAGAGTAGAGAGCACAGAGAGATTTGATTGTTAAAGATGAGATTATTGTTTTTGAGTAGGCTGAGGAGGAGAGATCCATCCCATTGTTATTTGTTTGTAGCGTAATTTTTGCTTTTTGTACTCCTCGGCACATCCCAACTCATCGGCTAAAGTGACGGGCTTTTGACACCTCCGGAGCTAGTTTTAATCAGGGATAATTTGCGTTCCAATTCTTTTCAGGGTACTCCGGACCTTCGGTTTTCAAAAATCTCTAAGGTTTTTTCGTTTACTATATTCTTATTTTGAAAAAAAATACAATCATAATCGTATTAGTCTTAGGTCAAAAGATATTTTAAAATTTAATAAAAATGATTATTACACTTACTAAGCAACATAAACGATTAAACATCGGTCCTTAGAAGGCTTACACATCGGCCACGCCGCCGACACGATTATAGGCAACATTATTTGACCTTGGATTATTATCATTATTATATTTATTTATTTATTATATTTTTTTGTTCATACAATTTTTTTTTTGCTATAGTCATAATATATCACCGGTGCCTTTTATCTCGAAGCCACATCGATTGGAGTTACAATGAGGGTATTCTGCTTTTTATGACACACGGCCTCCCACTTATATGAAGACTTCAAATCATCGGCCACGCATCCGACACGAATGTGATATAATCTGGCGATGATATTTATCTACTTATAATTATTAATTTATTTACTTTGCAATTAATCGAATGAGAATACATTTTTTAGAAATTTAAATATAAAATTTGAACTAAGATAAATTATTGATATCGAACTACATCTTTATTCATAAATATGTTGATTTAAGTCTAAAATTACAAACTTGGCTTTAAAGTTTACAAATAATCCTTGTTTAGCAATCCAAAATTTACTTAACACTATTATTTTTTCGTTCTTTGCCAAAATTTAAAAGTTAAACGCAAACGCTTTTGTATAAAAGCTAAGGGAAGGAATGCTAGGTTTTAAACTCGGTCAAATCAAAAGCTACCTAATTCTACGGGCCTGCTTATTACTATATATTTTCATTTTTTTTCTTTTTTTTTCATAATAAAACAATAAAAATTTTAAAAATTTGGTCAAAACGGGGTTGCGCGGGACACAACAAGGCACATGTATGATCACATTTCGATAAAAATCCCCCCCACACTTAGTAATTGCGACATTGGCCCTCAATGTTTAATCGGGTTTTACCCCACACTTAGGAATGAAAAGTAATATGCAAAAAATTCCATAGTTGTGAAAGGGAAGCACAATAATATTATGATCAGGATTAAGGAATTCCAAATAAGCAAAGATCGAAGACCGGACGATGGAGGATTTGGAAAACGAGCACGGGTCTTCATGATCTTATGGGAATCCTGCAAAAACGATACCACAAACCATAGAAAGAAGGCACGCCCCCACTCTTGGCTATAAAGAATCACAAGTTATTTATTAAAGAAAAGAAAAATAGAAAAGAATGAACGGGTTGCCTCGTGAAGCGCATATTTTTGTTAAAACGGTCTTGAGCCTGACTCGATCCCCTCACTTGAGCCTTGAATCACCCTAGATTCTCTCATTCATCCAAGGACGGATAGAAATGGAGATACGGGCCCCAACACATCCAAGTGAGGAATGTCCTCCAGAAAGAAATCATCATCGGGCTTGTTCAGAAAAAACAAAAGTGATTTAGGCCGATGAGATAGAAAAGGAGAAGGAGAAAATACAGGTTTTGACAGTTTTGTCTCTGTTTTCAGATGAAAAAACAGGAGCAAAGGTTTAGACATGGACAAAGGAGTGGGTTGGGTGGGTTATAATAAGATTAGGATAAGAACATCATGTTCAGGAAATGTGCCCCACTCACTTTGTTTATGAATCACCCGAATCGGGCTCAAAATTAAAGCCAAATCTCATCATTCCGGTGGTTACGGAGTGAGGACGTGGGAGAGATGGATCATCCAAATGATCAAGAGAAATGGACTCATTTTAGGGAAGGGGAAGGGAGTCACTGTAAGCAATTCTTCCAAGAAACGTTACCTTTCCGGAGTCTTAGCTCGTCGAATTCTTCAATGCCTGGTGGATCGAGTCATCGAAAGCAAGAAATAAGTCGATCTCCTCCATAAGAGAGTCACTATCCTCAATGGGGATAGGAGACGGAAAGAGAGACTCGATTGTAGCATCAGAATATTCAGAATTAGATTCTTTCGGAGGTCGAGGAAGAGAAAATTCATCAAAAATAGAATCGATCTTTTGTTAGAAGGAATTAATCGGGAGTCACGATTTAGTAGAGATTCTAAAAGATCCGATTCGGCGTTAAAGCAAGGTTTATCAATTCCCGGTGGAATTGGAATGTCAACATCTAAATCCTTTTGATTAGGAAGAATTTTCTCATTAGTGATAATTTCATCGTCAAGATCGTAAAGAGGATTGGGCGGAGAATAGAAATATTTAAATGCATCTTTTCATATCCTCTTCGAATAGTGACTCATCATCGCTAGAGAAATCGTCGTTAGAATCGAAAAAGAGGACTTATCGAAAGTCAACAAAATGAGATTTCCGGTGAATCATCATTTATGGGCACATCTCACTCTCTTTCACCATCGATAAAATCCGCGGACTCACTTGGGGTGCAGGGACAAGGTAATAAACATAGAATCCAAATTCACTTGATTGTCGTAGTGATTCCGTTACCTGGACATTGTTGAAAATTATGGTTTTGTACAAAATGTGACACAAACTTCCTCGGACTGCTTTGACGGTAGCAGGAGTCCCTTATTGTTCTATTTTTTTGTAGTTATTTGTAGCATTTTTTTCACTAATCGCTTTCTCTAAAACGGCTCATTAATTATTCAATTTTGTTTCAAGTAAGCGCGCCATTTGTTGCAATCTCGAAAGATATTATCGGAAGGTGAAGAAGTATGGAAGATGGAGCATTGTAATTGTCTGAATCATATTTGGACGACTTCTTGAGTACGCACTTTTGATTTACTTTTTCGATTATGGACTAAACCTCACGAGGCATCTTATCTAGGAACATTGCCCACGAGGCGGTATCTAAGGATCTTGATCGTTTTGAATTCAAAGGAATTGTAAAAAGTAGCGAGTTGTGTAGTTCCGAGAAGCCATAGGATGAGGACCTTTGACGAAGGAGTCCTTTAAAACGATCCATGCTTCATTGAAGGTTTCGTTTGGTTCTTGGAATAAAATTGGTGATATGGTTCTAAGGGTAATTGTTGTTTTTGAAGGTGGAAAGAATTGGTTTATAATTTTGTAACAAGGTCGTCCATATGTGGAGATTGATCTTGGAGGTTCCTTGGTCTAACTAATCTCGGGCTTCACCGTCTTGAGAGAAAGGACAAACAAAGCAAATGCTTAATCGAAGTGTTCGGAACTTCGGGATGTTCTTAAACGTTGTTGAAGGACCTTGTTAAAAATCGAAGGTTTGTGGTGATGTGAATGTCGGGGTTCTTGTTATCAACCGGACAAACTTATTCTTTGCACAAGATGATTAATGGTTGTTTAAGCTTTGGAAATTGTTAGCATTTGATCGTGGAACAACTATAGCATCCTTCATACTCCTGATGGGGTGCTTGTAAACATTTTGGGCCATCGTACGATTGTCGGCCATTGCAACAATGTTTTGATTGACAATTGGTGAGTTGAGCTCCATAATAAGCTTATAGACTTATTAGAGCTAATTTTTAGCTTATAAGGGGCTTTTATTGATATTTGACCGTCGGCGGTTTTATTTCCCCGGCAGCGGCACCAAAAACTTGGTAGTAGTTTTACATACATATAAAATATTATACTTTTAGAGAAATTAAGGAAATCCCCAAGTAACCCTTGGACAATCCCACTCACAAAGATATATATAGAATACGTATATTTAACCGGGCAAATATGATTACCCGGGTCGTTTCCCCAACGACTAGTGAAATTGAAACCTTGTTTAAGCTTGGATTATGATTTGAATAAGCGAATGGGATTAAACTAAAAATGAAACCTTAATAGATTAGATTAATCTAAAGCAAACAATTAAAATGGACAATTAAAAAACAATTAAACAATTAAACTAATACGGGAACCAAATAAAACGCGACAATTAAGTAAATAGACTAAATTTCACTCCTAAAAATGTAAACTAAATTTCTAAACCTAAGATAGGACAAAAGAAAATTTTAGGAAAAAGAAAAACATTTTTTTGATTATTTTTGAATTTATTATGAATTAAAAAATAATTTAATCTAATTAAATCTAAAAAAATAGAAACATTAAGTACTAAAAATTTGGAAAGAGAAGAAAAAAATGATTTTTAAGCTTTGTAAAAAAGTCTAAAATATTATAAAAGCAAGAAAAAAAAAACTATTTTTAACTGATTTTTATTATTAAATTCCTATTTTTAAAATTTAAATAAAAGCTCAAAAATGAAAATTTAAGATCTAAATTTTTCCTCAGTCTAGTGTTTAAATTGATTTACTAGATGTAAACTAATGTTGTATTTTTTATAAAACAAAACTATTTTTTATATTTTTCTAAACTTTTTTTTTTCTATTTTTTTATTGATTTTATAAGAATTTTAACTTTCGAATAAGTGATTAAAAATAAAATAAAAACTGGAAAAAAATCTAAAAAATTAGGGGAAAAACTTAGCCTTGCAGGGGAACCAGAAAAATAATGAAAAACAAATTGTTAACGAAATAAGCCCTCCTTAAATGGCTTATTATGCTACGGGCTTATTTATCAAAGGGGAAAATGAAAAACGTGTTCTAGTATTTAAATTGTGAGATAATATTGAATGGATGAGGCCTATTGAAGGGGAAAACTGGTTTAAGGCGTATGTGTTGTGTGTGGGGTGGTGTTCATCGGTTCGTAAGTGTGGGCAAACCCTTTTTCTATTTTTTTTTTTTTTTGCTTTTAAGAAAACTAATACATAGGACTTAAAAGGACACTAAATAAGCAACTTTTATAAAGGACTTAAGCTCAAAACTAAGTATATAAGCTCAAAAAACAGCTTATCAACAGCTGCTTTCACAGTAAGTAAGGCAAAATCTACATTAATAACATCTCAAAATTACTTTTTTTGGGCTTATTCTCACCTTAAACAGCTATAACAGCTCAAATTAAGGCTTAATTTAAAAAGGAAAGTGTCTCTAAAAGCTTATAAGTTGCTTAATCTAAAAATGAAAAAGAAAATAGAGAGCTTACAATACTCAGAGACCATGAAAGGGTTTATGAAAAGTGACATACTCACGGAAAACTAAATTCAATAGCTCAAAACCAAAATAAGCTCAAATGCTTAAAAAGCAAAGACAGCAAATGAGCATTTGTAAACTTGACAAACAACTTATAAACAACTAATTTAAGCAATAAAATCTACAACTTCAAGCTAGAATCTAAAATTTAAAAGCTAAATCTTATTACTAACTGTTTTTGGCTTATATGGTTTTAGAGTGACTTTTAACAGCAAAATTAAGCTAGGTAAATAAGCTAGAAAATGTAAATTAAGACTTAATCTATATTAAGCTATAACTAATCTAACTCCTATTTGAACCTAAGCACCTAAGACCTACTTTTACTTAACTACAAATTAGGCTAAAAATGACACTGTTTTTCATTCAAAAACAAAGCATATAGAGATCAGACATTATTTTATTAGAGATTGCAATGAAAAAAAATTGATTCAAATGGTCAAAATCCATACTGACAAGAATGTTGCAGATTTGCTTACAAAATCTTTTGATGTAAGTAGATTTCAATATTTGAATGCTAGTATTGGAATGCTAAATCTTTAAAGTTTTTTATTTCTTTATGTTTTTGTAGAGTTTTGTATGAATTAGTACTGATATTCATGTCATTAAAAGTTTCTGTTGTTAAGTATAATTAGTACTGTTGGTTATACTTAATACTGCTGAGTTTCTACTGTTAGTTATACTTAATATTGCTAGGTATAATTAATACTGTGATAATTGTGAAAATTGCTATGGCTTGTGTTTTTTTGGTTTTTAGATTAACATTTTACAGGATAAGCAAAGAAAAGTGTTAGATTGATGATGGGAATGCTGTTTGGAATGGAATTGGAGTTAATACTGGTAACTCAAAGTTAATGCTGCTAGGCATAACTTACTGCTGCTGAGTTACTACTGTTGGGTTATTGAGGGTATTTTTCATAAATACTTCGATTAAGGGTTTCAATTAATCATTTAATCGATTTCACTATTTCAAATACTCTCTAATTACAAACCCTAACTCAATTTTATCATCCATTATCAAAACTCAACACAAATGGCGACTCTAAAGTTTGCTAATACTCACAATATGGTCGTGTTTTGTCTAAACCCGTAGAAAGTGATGGGTTTGAACAAATTGTGGATTTTTTGAATGCACACCCTATACGGTATGCATTAACGGTTAATCCTACAATATATATTTCTTGCATTAAACAGTTCTGGTCTACTGTCAAAGCCAAAACTATCAATGGGGAAGAACAGTTACATGCCCTAGTAGATGGCAAGAAGATAATCATCACTGAAGCATCTACTAGAAGAGATCTTCAACTAGCAGATGAGGAAGGTGTTGATTGTTTCCCAAATTCTACCATCTTTGAACAACTTACATTGATGGGTGATTGAAGTTTTATGTACCTAAAATATATCACAATATAATATAACCTTAAGAGTAATTAATAAAATTACCAAGTTACCCTAGATAAAATTCACTCTCAAAAATATATATAATATAATATATAATACGTATATTTAACCGGGTAAGAATGATCACCCGGGTCGTTTCCCCAATGACTAGTAAAATTGAAACCTCGTTTAAGCTTGGATTCTGATTTGAATAAGCAAATAGATGATTTGATAATCTATTTGAACAGTTATAAGCAATTTAAACAATTAAACAAATACGGAAAACAAATAAAACGCGACTAATAAGCAAATAGACTAAAATTAAATCCTAAAAATGTAAACTAAATTTCTAAACCTAAAATAGGAAAAAAGAAAATTTTAGAAAAAAGAAAAACATTTTTTTGATTATTTTTGAATTTATTATGAATTAAAAACAAATTAAACTAAATTAAATCCTAGAAAATAGTAAATAAAGTCCTAAAAATTGGGAAAAATAATTTTTAAGCTTAGAAAAGTTTAAAATATTATAAAAGCAAAGAAAACTATTTTTAACTATTTTTATTATTAAATTCCTATTTTTTAAATTTAAATTAAAAGCTCAAAAATGAAATTTAAGATCTAAAAAGTGTAAAAATGATTTTACTGGATGTAAACCTAGAACTATTTTTTATAAAACTAAAAATTATTTTTTTGTATTTTTCTGAAACTTTTTTCTATTTTTTATATATTTTTTAAGATTTTAACTTTCGAAAATTGATTAAAAATAAAATTAAAATTAGAAAAATCTAAAAAATTCAGAGAAAATCCTAAACACTAGCAGGAACACAAGAAAAATTAGAAAAACAAAATTGCTAAACGAATAAGCCCTTAAATGAGCTTATTAGGCTACGGCTTTTTATATAAAGGAAAATGAAAATGTGTACTATTATTAAATGTGGGGAAGAAACACTGGATGAGCTATTGAAGCAAATGGTTAACACGTTGGGCTTATAACTGAGAGGTCGTGGGTTCGAGTGTGGGCAACCCCTTTTTGCTATATATATATATTTTTTAATTTTTAAGAAAAACTAAATACTAGGAATTGAAAAGGGCACTAAAATAAGCTTTTTTAATAAAAGGATCTTAAGCTGAAACTAAGTGATAAGCTCTAAAACAGCTTATCAAAGCTGCTGTCACAGTAAGTATGGGTTTGGGCTTTTTATTTTCACTTAAACAACTATAATAAGCTCAAATTAAGTCCAAACTTAAAAACAAAAGTTGTTCTGATTAGCTTATGACTTGCTTAAACTATATTAGAAAAGAAAATAGAGATTAAAACACTAGATTAAAGCTGAAATTAAAGAGCAAAATGGCAAACTCAAGAAATAAGCAAAAGTGCACAAAATCAAATTAAGCTAGGAAGCTAAAAAAGTAAATCTAGACTATGAGCTTCTGAAAACTTATTAAGCTACTTATAAACTAACTATTTAAGCAATTAAAACTATTACCTTAAGCTAGAATTCAAATTTTAGAAATTAAATATTTAACCTACTGTTTTTGTATTTTTGGTTGATTAAGCTGAATTTTGACAGCAAAATAAGCTAGGACAATAAGCTAGAAATTAAAATGTAAGTCTTAACCTATATTAAACTATAACTAAACTATAAAATACTAAAAGATAAGCTATTAAATCCTAACATGCTAGCTTAATTTGGGGCTTAAGAATCAACAGTACTAACTAATGTTAGTACTGCTGGTGCAATTGGTAAACCAAGCACACACTTGTGCAGGCTCTCCTAAAGGCTACTACTACTTTTAACACACTTACTGTAAGTGTGCAAACCAAGAACAAGCAAGATCTAGTCCCTTAAAGGCTTAGATCAAATATTCAATAGCTAAAAGAAAGGTATAAAGTGCCCTGGTGCTAAAGAGATGAAATAAGCTCAAACTTATTGATTTTTGCAAACTAACCTTTAAAATTGCCTTTCCTAATGATTATAATGTAGAATGAATCTGACTTAACTAAATTCAAGAGCTCACTTTGACTTTTTGAGGTCAAAGAAGCTTATTCCAAACACCCCTTTCAGAACTTGACAGTTTTGAGAAAAGCTTTGAAATGCAAATCTAATGAACAAGTTTTAACTACCAGATAAAAACTAGCTTAAATCTACCCTAACAAACATGAATCAACAACTGAATAAGCAATAATTATAAGGTTTAAACTATTTTCTAATATTTTTGGATTTTATAGTTTTTAATGACAGAAATTGAAATCTAATGATCTATGACTATTAAAAGCTAACAATAGATAAACTAACTAGATTAATAAACTAGGTGAAACACAAATAAGCACTAATAAGCAAAACATTTAAACAAATAAGCAATTCTTAAACTAATAAGCAATTGAACTAAATATTTAAGTACAAACTGAAATTGAAAGAAAAACTTACCAAAAACCTTTAGCTCAACAAAAGGTACCCAAATAGGGCAGCTACAAGCTCCCTAGCTTATTAATAAGCTAGGGTAAAAGTCCATGGGATCTCTTCCAAGTTAAGATCCCCTTCCAAAAAGCTCATATCCAAAATGTAAGTTAAACTGATTTAAGGTTTAGGTAAGATTAATACTGAATTAAAATCAGCTCTATTTCAACTTATAGACTGAAAGAGCTTAAAATGAGCTTATTAGCTTATTGAGACAATTTGGCTTATTAAGAGAGCTTTTGAATAAAAAGAAAAGAGAGCTTATGAATGACTTAAACTAAATTTTATTAATGAAAGTTACTGATTACATTACTTAAAAAGGAGATTACAAAATATTTTAAGGAAAATTACATTTAAAAAAAATACGAATTTAAGCTAGACTAAAAACTACCAAAAACCTAGATAGTGTGTGTGTGAGAGGTGAGGCCTATTTATAGGCTGAGATGAAGCTTCCAGGCCCTCTTGCCTTGCTCTCCAATCTTTCAATCATGTCCATCAAATCTTCTAATCATTGGGGCTTCAATTGTGGCCGTTTGATCATTGTGTGGACACCTGAAGATTGCCAGCTTGTCATTCCATTTTGGATGACATTGTGCTTCTTTTGTGAGTGTTTTAGCACAAAAACCCATATATATTTGTGCTTTCACCATTGCTACGCGGCCTAGAACTTGAGAGAACCAATGAGATGCTTTGATTTGACCTATTTGTCCCTGCCATCTTGTTAGGGAGCTTTTGAATTGACTAACGCACCCTTTAATTTCCATTTGCCCCTTTGTTTTACCATGGTGAAAGTTAGAGACGATGGATGAATAGTAAATGGGTTTCACGCCCTTTTTTTTATAGTTAAAACTGTTATTACTTTGAGGAATATGCAAATATGGCCCTTGTGATCTCTATTTCCTTTTCAAGTTATAAAATACTTTTAGAAATTGCAAAACTAGTCCTTGTGGTTTATAAAAAAAGGAATTGGGCTAGGGTTTTGGGCTTAAGGATCCGGGTGAGGCCCATTTGGGTTTAGGGACCATTTATGAATATTTCTGAAAGTTAAGGGGCTTAAGTGGAATATTTTAGTTCTTGTTGACTTTTATTGACCATGGTTGACTGGGTTTTACCGAGGCTTGACTTTTCTGGCTTCAGCTTTGATTCTCTGGCTTCTTTTTGTACTCTTCTGATTCTCGTGTCCGTGCTTGCCCGATTTTGACTGTATTCTTGTGATTTTTGATATATCCGTACCTGCACACACAAAACACAAATACAAGCATTTTTTTGCTATTTTTGGTCTGTTTTGGGTTTATTTAGGCTATTTTAAGCATAAATGGATATGTGTATTTTACACTTATCAATGGGATATGAGAAAAGTTCACAAAAGCTAACTTTTTTTAAGCCATTCTTTTCCCCACAATGGAAATTTATCATTCATACCATTTTACAGTGTCTAAGTCCAAAGACTACTGCTTAGAATGAATTTAGTAGTACTGCGGCATCTGTCATTATGTGCTTGGCTATAAATCAGAAATTCAATTTTTCAAAATTCATTTTTGAAAGTATGATTAGAAACTTATATAAT
>BQNB010049065.1:0-42230 GCA_026074375.1 Tanacetum coccineum | reverse complement strand
CGTGGATCAAAACCACATATATTTAATGTCTATGTTTTATTTCTTGAATCTAACATGTATAGAACTAATAATTAACAAGGGATTGAAGATGTGTACTTTTTAGCAAGAAATGTTACATTGCTTTTAGCAATAAACGTTACACCGTCTTTAATATACGCGTGTGTATAACACCACGCAAAACCACCAAGAATCAAAAGAATAACCCCTCTAAATTTACACACATATTACGTTCTTAGCAAACAACGTAAGTATGCTAGTACTAGTAGTGTTTAACCAAACGATCACCGTAGATTGACTATCAACTAAACCGAGTAAACCTTCGTGTTCTTGAGGTACGAACTACAACCAAACGGACACCCTTGTGGGTTCTTTGTCGATCGCACCAAAGAAGAACAAGAAAAACGAAACCCCTAGGGTTTTTAGGATCGGTCGAGCAAGAGAAGAGAGCAAGAGAAATTAGGGTTTTGATATTCTCAAGTGTTATGTAAATAATGAACCCAAGACCCTCTTTATATAGGCTAAGCTCTCCCACCTCCACAAGGAGTGGAGTTCACGACCGACTAGGAAAAAGAGAGGGGCAAATCACACCATTCTTTTATTCGGTTTTTACTTATTAGTCCCTTAAACCTTTTAACGACTAATATTTATTTCTCGTTAACATTTAACGATCGTTTGTTTAAAACACTAGTTAAACGCTGTTTACGTATTAACGTGTGCGTCCCCTTAGGCTCGAATAAATAATTCGGACATAGATTATTTACGATGGACATATTCCAACAACATGATAGATCTAATGATTCAATTTTGTGATAGTTTTCCAAAATAATTTGGGATTCGACCAGTGAGTTTGTTGTGTGATAAGTCAAGCACTATTAACGACCCTAGATTTCCAATGATGTCTGGAATCTCATATTCGAATTTATTGTTTGACAGATCAATAATTGTGTAGTCAACCAAAAGTTTTGGAAACTCTTGATCCCTCCCTTTCACAGCAATTATGATAGAGTAATACTGACCACCCATGAACAAATATTCCTGTTTTGTACCATTCTTTACCACGTTCTTCATGGCATTGAAATTCAAAAAATAATTTGCTGGGAGTCGACCTTTAAACGCATTATTCGATAAGTCAAAAACTCGTAGACTTGGAAATGGGAATTCCCCAACAGATGAGTTGAAAATGTATCCATGAAAATTATTTGATTTGAGGATAAGAGCTTGCAAATTAGGAAGATCACCTAACCAACTAGGAAATGTTCCAGTTAAGTTGTTGTTCCCCAAATCAAGTACTTTCAAGGATTGACATTTAAACAAAGATGTGGGAATCTCTCCTTTTAATTGGTTTCCATTTAATTTTAACCCCTCTAATGCTACAAAATCCTATATACATTTGGAATGGTGCCAGCTATCGAGTTCTTTGACAGATCCAAAACTAACAACCGATTTCCTCCTATCTCCCCTACCCAATCAGGAATGTGGCCATGTATGTCATTATTAGAGAGTGAGGTATGGTGACTTAAGCCACAAAACGAAACGGGCCCCACAACTTGCCACATCAGCATCCCACTCCCACTCAAAAATACTCCTTCACTCATACCACACCTATACCTCTTCATTTGGGCCCCACCACTCACACACATACACATTAATAATAATAATAATATTTTTTTTACTTTACCTTCGCCACCCTCGTGGCGAGATACCAAAAAAATTGCTTGTGGCTAGCTACCATGGTGTGGTGAAGAGGCTGTGAAGAGGAGAGAGAAAATGCCACGTAGGCGTGACGAGCTTACCTCTTCACCACACCCCTTACTCTTAGATATATCTAGAGTTTCAAGTTTTTTCATGGCTCGTAAGAACTTTGGAAATACCTTTATCTTGCAATAGGCCAAACCTAAGAGCTTAAAACACTAGTACAAATCTGGGATTTCGTCACACATGCTGTTTTTTGAACGGCCACACAGTTAGATATTTATGTGACTAAATGTACCAGGATAAAATAAAAAACGCACACTGAACACATATTTGTGTGACCATAATTAGAATTTCATTGTCACAGATAACATTTGAATATATATGTGACTTAGACTTAACTGGTAATTATTTTTGTTGATTTATATTAGTCACTTATAATTAGGACGTGTGACAGATACAAATAAGTTTTGAAACCTTAGTCACAACATATAAAAACATAAGGTGACAAATATATGTCACACAATTGAACAGTGATCCCAAAATTCATATATGGTCATATGAAGTAATTGTGTATGTAGCTAAATCATACAGTCAAGTTTGTCACACATTATTTAAAAGTGACTGCTATTTTTTGCTGAATATTTAGCCACATGAATTTGAAATGTATGACAACTAAAAAGTAAGTTTAAAACATTAGTCACGATATACATTTAAAAATGACCCTGTTTGAACAGTGTGACCAAAAAAAGAAAAAAGAAAAAAAGAAGGGGGAAGTTTGATTTATTCACGAAAAAAATTCATGAAATTCTAATATCCCGCTCTATGTCTTCTTTACTTTCCCGCCCCTCTTTTCTCCTAAATTAACCCTAACAATTCCACATCTCGCCTCCCTTTTTCCTTTTTCACTTGCAGATTCACACAAAAGGACACCAATCCTTTTGCTTTTTGATTTAGCCTTCTTATAGACTCTCTTCTGAATCCACCAGGGACAAGGTATGTGAACATCACTTGATATTAAATCTATTATTAACTTGATCGTGTTTGGACTAATTTCATATATAGGGGCCTTTAAGCTTCAACTAGTGTGTGAGTATTGTGCTAACAGGATCTGGACCCCATAAGCTGAGGTTTAAAGAAATCAAAAGAGCTATACAAAATTAGAGATCTACTTCGGTCAAAAAGCTTATTTTAACATGATATTATCCGTTTATATATACTTATTTGATGGTTATATTCATATGTTACATCTTCAAATTCGTTATTTCGGGTAGGTTCGGGTTTCAGAACTTAAAATTGCTTACTATATATCTTTGCTTAATAGAATATTAGGAGTTAATAATTGAATTTGTATTTACGTTTTGCTCTCAAGTTGTAACTATACATTTACTTTTCCTAATGCAATATTTGTCTTAGCAGGTTAAAAAAATGTTGCACACCATGTATTTGTCAAAAAATAGTTTGTGAGTTTATCTTTTGTCATTGTTGTTAAATTGCTTCTTTTCAATAGTTTACAGAAAAAGTAAAGAATGAAATTGTCCTCATTAACAGGTTAGTTCATTTCAGTTATTTTTGACATCTAATTTACTTGTTGTTCTCTTGATTTCATTAGCGATCCTTGATTCTTGACATGGAGAGGCGCTACTTTGTTATGGGATTATTGTTATGGCATGAGATTGGTATTGATATTCATCTCGCTTTTGAAATTGGGGATATATAATACGAGTACTTTTCAAACATATATATGATGTGCTTATATTTATTTAAGTTTGTTTTTCACTCTTAACGAAGCTTGTTTGGAAAAGTTGCTACTGTAAATTGAAAATATAGTTATAATTTGTGTTGTCTTTACAAATGATTTATTGAAACAATAGCAAATGGTTATGGTTTATGTTGTTCGTAGGTTTCTTAAGTTATGAACAACCATCACTAGATCAAAGTTATTATGATGAGTGAAAAAGTCAAGTGAGCTTTAGGATAATATTGTGCGAAGATCAAACAAATATTAATGAGATAGATTGGCAAAAGTGGTTATTTAATCTGAGGGTCTGTTGGTTGACGAGCTAATCTGGTTCTGCTTCTTTTGGTTTCAGTTGATTCAGAGCTCTAAGTTTTATGTCTGCAATTCTATATGCTATGGAGTTAACTGGTATGTTGTATGGTTTTTATGCATCTGGTGCGTCAATGGGTATGTTTGGCTATCTGTATGTCTGCTGTGCATGCGTCTGCAAGTGGGTATGTTTGGTTATTTATGGGTTAAGGTACTTGTCTATAAATTGGTTTGTTTTGTCAGATTGTGTAATTGGTAGCAGCCCCTTTTGGGTTTATCTTTTTTCTCAAATGGGGTGTTGTTGCAATTGTTTGTTGGCTGCTTTTTTGGGCCATAGTTCTTTAGGGTGTTAGTATTTTAGTTTGGTTTGGTAGTGTTGGTGTTGGTGTCGTTGTTGTTGTTTTATTTTTGGGTTTCATCCTTTTTTAAGTAGCTTGTTAATTAGGATGATATGCCTTGTATTGTATTTGGTTTTTATGGTTATTAAATGTTACCTTTCAAAAAAAATATTGAACTTCACTCAGGTGGGTTCATGATTAAAATTACATCATTTACTATGTTCTAGTAACGTTTACTAATGCACTGTGGCTTGTCATGGACTTTCTTGCTGTTTAGTATGTAATTTTTCACTTGTTGTTTTTCTTGAATGAGTTTCTACTCTAACAAACCTTATAATTCTATTTCGTTTCAGTTTGTTCAGCATATTCATATGTATCTGTTCCTTTATATGACACTCTTGGTGTGTAAGTGTGCTTTTATAAACCTTCCATCTGGTGTACATAGCTCGAACAGGAAGAATGTATATGTACCCAAGTGTATCTAGAAATCGGTTTCTTTCGTTTTGCTAAATATGATGGTATATATGTTTTTGTAATTTATGAACAATTCTAACCCTGTAATTACTTTGTGATATCAGAGGTCTTGACAACCAAGGTCTAAGAGGATCCTTACCTGATGACATATCCAAACTGAGTCATCTACAAATTATGTAAGTTTAGCATATGATGATCTGTAAATTAAGGCACACAACCGCCAACTTTTCAACAAGCCTACAAATTACTATTTTCGTAACCACATCAAACCAACTACAACGTCTGTCACAAACAACAATAAACATAAAGCCGATGTTCAGTTTGCAACTGGCCTCATACCAACCAATACTTTAAATCATAGCGCTGCAATAGACCAAATTCAGGCACAAAACTACTTCATTGCAAACTTAAACACAATCAAAATCAAATGAACAACTAATTCTTGAGTAATTAACAAACCTTAAATAAAGAAATCCCAAATCATTGAACATAACATAAACATTATAGAAACTGAAACTACACAAAGAATCATAAACCAAATAACATATTCAGAGCAAAACTAAAGATTAGAAAACACATGATTTTTACTTAATATCATAATATTCATTTCATAGAACATTCATACGATTCATAACAGCTTCATACCATCCTTACATACTTAACCATAGCTAAACATAACCTTTAACCAAAAGCTTCACAATAAACACAAAATACTAATAACATCATCATCCAACCACAATCAAACCACGTCAGCAGCACCTTCCAAAATCTCCACATTGGTCTCAAGTTTCTCAATCTCCTCCAATGCATCATTAATCACTTCATTCAACCCATCCAATCTACCCTGCTCGCCCCTCCTTGCATCCTTAGCAGCCAACCAACTGTCATGCACCTCTTCCTGATTCTCCATGGCTTCAAACTCGGCCACCACGACATTGAGTTGAGCAATATACTCCCTAGAGGTAGCAACTTCAGAACGGATACGATCAACAAACCTGCGGATCTCGGCAATCTTTTGCTCCAAAAAGAACTTAGTGTACCTGGAAGGAGAAGTTTCACCACTGAAAACGATGAGATCATCCGTAACTCGCCTTGCAATCACGTTTTGAACACCCTCACCAGCCATTGGAATATAAATCAAGTGGATTAAAAGATAGATAATGAAAATCAACAATTAAAGACAAGATGGAAGAGATGAGATGAAGATATGAGTGAAACTGGGGAGTATATAAAGAAAAATTAATGGTCGAGATTAAAATTAAGACCATCATTACGATGGTTAATCCAAACGGTGATTTCAGATACTAATAAATGGCGGTCATTCACACATACAATGTTATATACCTCCACTCCCCAAACTTCAACCCCTCATATTTAAAAAACACACCAACTAAACCCCTAATTCTTTTAAAACACACAAACTAAACCCCTAATCGTTTATAAACATACCGAACTAAACCTAAAGTATACTTAAAAACTAAAACCGTAAGAAACAATTTTTAACGTGCATCCAATTACAGCAAGACAATCGCTACATTTACAGAACATTGTCAACAAAAACGTTTCTATGCTTACAAAAACTTTTACAAAAATAAACACAACCTTTAAATTACAATAATTGCGACTAAGTAACAACCCACGACCTAGCCCGGTGCAACGCACAGGAGTGGTAATGCCTCGTGTATAAATACAAGTATGAACAAACCTAATGAAAGTGTAGTTATTGTTTATGTCATCTTAACTACACTTGCATTGGCAGCTTAAGCAAGATACAATATATACAAACACATCAACCAAACCTGAAGTAAACAATTAATAGATAAATTGAAATCCTTTACAAGAGTATTTGCAGCAAAACAAAAGCTTAAATAGGTTCTGCAGACAAACATAAATCCTTAAACAGAGTGTGACAACTTGAGCATGACATGCTTCACTTGGATTTTCGTGTAACAATACCTTCACAATTGGTTTGATAGTAGTCATTATGGGGGGCTTTTTAAAAATTTTAAGGAGGGAAATACCAAAAATTTTAGGGAGGGAAATACCAAAAAGGAAGCCACATGTATCGAACCTGTAACCTCCCCTTCACACACAAGACATCAACCACTCCGCCCTTGGGTCGTTTTCACTTATACCTTGGTTTTGTATCCTCTATAGACAATCTGCTTGACTTATTTGCTATAATAATAGTTTTACACAAAAAAGGTTTAGGATTTTTATTTTTAGTTTTAAAACTTTTTTTTTTAAATAATGTTTCAGAAATTAGTTTTTAAAATTTTTACCCTCTAAAAATGAAGTTTGAAATTTTTCAAATTAGCTTTATTGTTTTAATACTATTTTTAGGTTTTTTAATTTGCCTTGCTTTCTTGATTTACGTTGAAGGACGGTCAGTGAACAAATCAGCAGAGTCATCATTTTTTTATTGTTCTTCTTATAGTATTAACATTCAAAAAACAATCAAAAATACTAAAGATGTTATGAAATATGAACTTGTATATTGTGTTCTAGGTTCCACACTACGGGGTTTGTAGTGACTTTTCCTTACATTAACCCATACATGCTCTAGCTATCACATCTATCTCGACTGAGGCTAACCCTCTTTCCACATTTAACGATTATGGCTTTACAAGTGTCAATCTTTCCACAAATTGCTATGCATAGAATTTATTGAGGACACAAATGATTCTAGATGGCTTTACAAGTGTCAATCTTTCCACGATTATGGCTTTACAAGTGTCAATCTTTACAAGTGTATTCATGGTAAACGATGTATAGTTTGTTGAGAATGTTTTCTACAAGGACGGATACAACCAGTTTGACGAGCTACATCCATTTTCTATTGGTGTTTTAATCACTTATGATAGTTGTTTATATCTATTATAAGTTGATTTTTAAGGAAAATCTTGATGAACTACACAAACCTCGTCGAAAATACCCAAAACAAGCAATTCGCGATTCGCCACTTTTGTAACCTTGGTTATTATCTAATACTTGAACAAAGTCATATTAGTGAAAGTACATTTAAAACACAATCTTGACAAGGTATTCTCTTTATACATATTTGTTACTGAGATGATATTTCGTAAGTTATCAAGGCACGAATTAACATTAATGACCTAAAAGTGAACAAAAATCCATAAACGAACTAAAGTAAACTATTAAACATTAAATTATTACACACATAGATTAGACGATAAACTATACACGAAACCAAACTAATGTGAACTTCTATAATCGGCAAGACATACAAGGTGATTTGCATGACTTCTCAATAAGCATTGTATAACGACTATTGCGACAAAGAAAAAAGAAACAACGATGTTGATCTAAGGTGGTATTTTCATCATCTTTTTTTTACTAAAGATGTTATGAAATGTGAACTTGGATATTGTGTTTTAGGTGACTATTCATGCTATAGCTATCACATCTATCTCAACCGAGGCTAACACTCTTTCCACATTTAACAATCATGGCTTTACAAGTATCAATCTTTCCACAAATGGCTATGCATAGAAATTATTAAGGACACAAATGATTATAGATGGAATGTCATTATTCATAGTAAACGACGTATAGCTTGTTGAGAATGTTCGAGGACGGATACAACCAGTTTGACGAGCTACCTTCGTTTTCTATTGGTGCTTAATTCATTTTCAAAGAATGTTATCTATGATACTACTAACTTAAGCTCCAACCACGATAAGATATTCGTTGTTGAAGACCCGCACTTAATAAAACGTTTTGATATCAAGCATGATTATAACACGATATCTTTAAATTCTATAGCTAATTTATTTTTAAAGCTACTATTTTAATTTAAAATTCACAATTATAAACTTTAATTTAATTAATTTTCATTTAATTATTTTTCATAAAAACACAAATTATAAACTTTTACAGTAATTTAATTAATTCTCCATTTATTTATAAACTTTTAATAATTTATTTATTTTTAATATAGGGTTTTGAAAAAAAAGTCCATAGGTAATCAACATACACCCTCCTAATAATCAAACACAACCCTAATTGAAACACAATTTTCCACTAATCGACCCAATAATCAAACACAACTCTAATTCCAAACCACATAAGCAATCTATAATCGTCATCATCTAGAATGAATTAAATGTTTGTCATTTGTTTTTCGCTATTTTGGTTTTAGCTTATTACTCTTATTTACTTCTTTGTATTTGGATATTTATATTTTGGTGTTTTTAGCTTATTACAGACTTTGGGTTCTTGATTAGGTTATTTTCTTATTAGTAGAAATAGGGCTGCATGGTTTAGCTTAGTTGCAGAGTTAGTGGTTATTAGGTTAAGCTTATTAGCAGACTTAGGGGTTACTGGGTTTAGCTTATTAGCATACTTGGTGGTTATTAGGTTTAGCTTTTTAGCAGAGTTAGGGTTTCTTGATTAGTTTATTTGCTTATTTGCAATCATAGGGCTGCTTGGTTTAGCTTATTTATAGAGTTAGGGCTGCTGGGTTTAGCTTATTAACAAGTTTAGTGGTTACTGGGAAAGGCACTGTAATGTGTACATCTGTAATAGGTCAAATGGTGGCGCTTGCTCTGTAAATGTGGGTAACGACTTACAGACTTAGTTTTGATTTTTAATTTTTTTTTTGTATATCTAAGTGTGCTATACTTTCAAACAGCTTAAATGACAACACAGGTGTTTTCAGTGAGGGGCCAATCAATACCAAGTATTCCTAATTAGGGGCCATCAAATGGCAAGCGGTCCTAAGGAGCCCATTCCTAAAGAATTTGCTTGAATGGTAATGGATATGACACATGTTGAGGAATATCTACCAGTTGCAAAGAAGCACATTCCAAAGTCATCTTCAAAAACCCCTAATCCAAACAAGATAAAAGATGTGTGCTTGGACTACTAAAAGTTGGAAACATGGGATAATATTGTGAAGAAATATCGAATGAGGACACATGAAAGATGTGCAGACAAGTCAAAGGGGAAAAGAAAGGTTTCATGTTGAAGGTGATGAAAGGATTTCATCATTTTGTTTAATTTCATGTAGTACTCATCTTAAAACAGTGTTCTGGTAACATGTTAAGCTAATTTTTGCAATCTAACTTGTATTAGCTTATCAAACAATATTCATGCGGTAATGAACTTGTATCTTTGATGATTGTAATTAATCAAACTTTCTTAGTTAATGTTTTATTTTTTTTGTATTTTTAGATACGGGTCATACAGGAAAAATTATATGGGTCACATACAAGATTACATATTTTGTGATAAAAAAGCTTTTGGGTGTAATGGGTCATTTCATAATAAGCAGCTGTAATCTTCTCAACAGCTTTAATAATCCAGCAGCATTAATTTTTCCACTGGCAGTCTTAACTTGAACTTGCAGTAGTAACTTTCACTGGCAGCATTAACTCCCACTAGCAGCATTAACTGTATTACCAACAGTAGTTTGGAGAAAAAAATGCAGTTATGGAGCCAAATTGCATATATTTCAAAAATGAAAATTTTTAAATAATTAAATTGTTAATTTAAAAGAAGTTGGAGCCAATAAAAATTTTTAAATGCATCACTTTCGAAAAAAAATTAAATTTTTGCTGAATATTTAGCCACATATGAATTTGAAATGTGTGACAACTAAAAAGTAAGTTTGAAGCATTAGTCACTATATACATTTAAAAGTGACAACTAAAAGGTAAATTTGAAATGTGTTAAATTTATTTGAAGTTTTTGTTAAATTCATATAGTTTTGCCAAAAAATGACATCTCCATCTCAACTTTTCATAAGCTCGGCGCCCAAAATTTTCCCCAAAATCAAATTAACCTCCACCCAAAAGTTATCCCCAAAATCTGATCTCACATACTCAAAACTTATTCTCTCATTTTCTCCCCAAATTAGTTTATTAATCTCACAAAAATCCTCTCTTGTGTGGTCAACCGAAAGCCATCACTAGTCACCATCCACAGTCCTCGGTCGGACCATCGACACCAATTTCAATTTCCATAAATTAGGTATTTTATTGTATTATATCTTCAATTTGGTAATCAATTTGAAGTGTTCACATGTTAACTTGTTTCGTCTCAAATAAGCACTTTGGAATAAGTATATATGTCCCATCAATTTATTAAATATCATTACTTATTGAGCTATTAAGCAGAAGCAGTTTGGGTGATCCAAACACTATACTCTCCAAAACACGTTGAAGATTATTTAGGGATTTTTATTTGTGAAATTTCTTTAGTTTCGTTTGCTTTTAGGGACTATAACTCAGTGAGATCACAGGAGATTGGATTACTTATCTGCTTAATTTAGGTGAAACAAACTGTTTTTAATAAGCAGTTTGAGTCTTGTTTTCTTAAGTGGATTTCTTTAGGTGGATTTATAGTTACAAGTCTTCCCTTTCCGTGAAATAAGTTGTACTAAGTAAGCTGATTATCTTGATCTATAAGCATTAACATAAACTATTTATTACCCATTTCCAAACACTCCCTAACTCCACAATGTTGTTACCTCTTGAGCTTATAAGTAAATCTATATTCAAGGTATTTTAGTATCGTTATAAAAATGTTAGATGACTAGATGAATTACAGTAAATCATGATTTCTAGCTAACGCTTACTAGAATTTATTACTAAGAATAAGTTTTTCAGTTTTTCTTACTTTACCAACCTTCATTTTGATAGGGTTCTGAGCCACCTCCGGCAAGAATTACATCAAATGTCAAAAGAGAAAATTTGGCTCACCCAAGCCTGCTACTAGTTACCGTAGGAAAAAGGTGGAAAAAGACGACCTTCCAGATCATGATACTGAGCTCTATCGTGACCCTACTCTGACCCTTTATTAGTATTCTCTCCTCCCTTTCTTCTTTTAGTCCAAATTATTACATTTGATCCAGTTAAATTAAATAACTATCTGTAGATTGTTCTATCTTTTTTTTAATAGCAGCTCTCCCTTTCTCTCCTCCCTTTCTTCTTTAAGATTGTTCTATTTTTTCTTCGGAGACTCAGAAAGTGTATGATGTGGCCGTAGGAATGGTGTTCTTTTATGGTGTAACAAGTAGTGGGAAGACGCATACTATGCATGTAAGGACACTTTTTCTTTCTGTATGTTTTTTTGTAGTTTTGTTTAAATAGTACGTATTAGTAGCTGCTGTGTGTCTTAAGAGAACGTGATTGGAGCTTATGGTCTATATCAATGCATTGAATGTATAATGGATTATAACTTAAACAGTAAATTGGACTTGAACCTCTGAGAGATAGCTGTTTGTCAAATATGTGTTAATTCTAGGTTATATATGATCTGCTGGAACCAACGGGTCAAAATCTCTGTGTTCGAGAGGATGCTCAGGTTTGTGCAGCAACTTTAATTCTAGGTTATATATGATCTGCTGGAACCAACGGGTCAAAATCTCTGTGTTCGAGAAGAGGCTCAGGTTTGTGCAGCAACTTGCTATGCCTCTATGTGTCTCATTTTTTTATTCCATTAGTACCTAAATCTCATTCCAACTCTTTTTTACTTTAAAAAATATATATAATAGCCCACCTATAACTTTGAGCGAAACAGGAAACTTTTCATTTACGACAATAAAATCATTAAGCATAGTTTTTTAAATATGATAGCACAGTTTGTTCTGTCGATGATGTTATAGGTATGTTTTGATGGGGATAAGTTCATAGAAACATATGTTATTTAATTATTGCTATCTATCAATTTGTAGTGTACAATGTGGAAGGTAAGGAAGAGGTGGTTTTTCTCTGCTCATGCCCTATCTCATTGCCTGCTGGTGAAGGTACTAGTGAGTCTCTTTCTGTGTGCATTAATAGGTCTGGGGTCTTGTCTTGTAACTCAAGAGCTTTTGAGTTTGACTTTAATTACACGAGTTTGTGAAATTTAAGCGACATCAAATGGTAAAATGGTAATTTAGAAAACTAAATATGTTTTTTATTTCAAGGTTAGAAAAGAGAATGTGCCAAAATGATATGGGCTGTCACTTAGCTGATCAATCAAGCTGTGGGCTGTGCCCTCAGTGGTTGCTTTGTTGAAGCAATCTTGCTACACATGCGCTGGCAGTCGATAAATGGAATGAGCTTTATCATGATTTACCAAGCAGACAACTTAAGGTTAGATTTTTTGCCCCACATTTTTTCCCTCATTGGTGTAAAACTCAATTTACCACCTCATTGGTGATGGAATGACAGTGAGCAATAAATCTTAAATTGTCACTATAGTTTGATATAATTGAGTATGTTCTGATCTTATCTGGTATTAAAAGAAGTTAGTATTAAAAGAAGTTATTAGTGCTGCTTGTCAAACGTATTGGTATTAAAAGAAGTTAGTCACTACTGTTTGGGAACAAGAATGATTTGTGTTGCCAGTGTATACTTTATTTATGCTGCTAATGCAAGACTTAATGCTGCCAGTAGTAATCTCGTATGTTAATGCTGCTATTGATACTACTGCTATTGGGTTTAAAAGAAGAAGTTAGTGCTGCCAAGTATATATCTGTGCTGTCAAAGTGAGCAATAAATCTTAAATTGTCACTATAGTTTGATATAATTGAGTATGTTCTGATCTCTGGTATTAAAAAAGTTTGATTTTACTATACTGTCAAGTGCTGCTTGTCAAACGTATTGGTATTAAAAGAAGTTAGTCACTACTGTTTGGGAATAAGAATGATTTGTACTGCCAGTGTATACTTTATGCTGCTAATGCAAGACTTAATGCTGCCAGTAGTAATCTCGTAAGTTAATGCTGCTATTGATACTACTGCTATTGGGTTTAAAAGGAGTTAGTGCTGCCAAGTATACTTTATGCTGCTAATGCAAGACTTAATGTCACTAATACTAATTTTAGTAACCTGATTTTCCATTTCTTAAGTCTCATGGTAACATCAGACATACATATTTGTGATAACTAATATTGTTTAGGGTGATCACTATTTGCTGACCAACACCAAAGTGCTATTCCACAAGCAAACGTAGAGGTACATCTTTCATATGCTTTTGGCTCTGATCTATTGTTGGCGCATACCAATCATACTAGAAAACTTTCAGATTTATGAGTAAGTCCAACTGATAAAGAGGTTTACACATCTGTATTGATAAAGAGGTTTACACATCCTGTTAATATCCCGAAAGTAAGCACCATATCTTGTAAAACAACTTCTATATCTTTCATATTCTTAGTTGTGATCATGCTTATTTATGATGGTTAAATGCAGCCACCATAGAATGTCGTTAGTTCCTCATCAACATTAGCCAACTCTCCTGCTTTAGTTCGCCCATCTCGAACCCCTACTTCTAGAAGTAAATTTTGGTCATACTTCAAACCATATACCCACCCATCTATCCATGTACTCCTATAGAGGTATCTTTTATGCTATCTTTTCATATATAATGTACTATAGGGTTTGGCTCTTCTTTAAATATTGAGACACTTGTTGCTGCTACTAAACACAGAGAAACTCCCATAGATGAAACTATTAAAGGTACATTCTCTTTCTTTGTACAAACTTTGTTGTCGGTCTATTTTCATCTTGAGAAACAGAGAATCACTAGGTATGAAAGTCTATGCGTTCATCATTACGCTTGCTGTTTGCACATTAGGTTTAGGTGTTGGTTGCATTTTCACCTTGATTGCAATTTCCAAATGGGAGTGTAGCTCCTATGGTAGAGCGATCGCATTGCATGCGAGAGGCACGGGGTTCGATTCCCCGCACTTCCTTATTTTTTTATTGTGTGACTAAATATTACAAAATGCCACACAAACATAAAATTCATGTGACCATTGGATGAACAATAGTCACACAAAATACACATTCACTTGACTTTAAACAACATATGGTCACACTTATTAACACTTTTGGCCACTTTTGGTTAACTTGTATGTGACTAAATTAAAAAAAAACATGATTTGTGTGACTAAATATTACAAAATGCCACACAAACTTAAAATTCATGTGATCATTGGATGAACAATAGTCACATAAAATACACATTCACTTGACTTTAAACAATATATGATCACACTTATTAACACTTTTGGCTACTTTTGATTAACTTGTATGTGACTAAATCCCAAAAAAACCATGCTTTATGTGACTAAATATTACAAAAGGCCACACAAACATAAAATTCATGTGACCATTGGATGAACAATAGTCACATAAAATACACATTTACTTGATTTTAAAAAGCATATGGTCACACTTATTAACACTTTTGGCCACTTTTTTTTAAAATTATATGTGACTAGCTCAAAAAAACAACACTCGTTGTGTGACTAAATCATCACAAACATCACATTTATTATATATTCATGTGGCCACAGGACAGGAAAGAGTCACACAAAATACACAATTACTTAAATAAATCATCTCAAATGTCACATATACTATATATTTATGTGGCCAAAGGACGAATAATAGTTACTCTCAAAAACCATTCGTGTGACTATAAAGTGTTTACGGTCACTAATACTGATTAATCCAACAAAACTTGTGCCTAATTTGTCACACATATTTGGGTTTTGGTCACTCTTCTTCAATGGAAATAGCCACGAACTCCCTAACATCACCGTATATGACCTACAGTGGCGCGACCTTTAGTGACAAACACCCAAAAAAAACGTGTGACCATATGTATATCGTCACACATTTTTGGAGTGACCAATACCAGTTTTTGCATAAGTGAGGTTTGAGGTTGGGGAGAGTTCGTCAGCTGCTGCTGCTAGGCAGGCTGGACATACTCTAGCCCATAGGGTTGATTATGGGTTTATTGATACTATGGATACTAGTATTATTGATACTATGGATACTAGTATCCATGCTTCTGAGAGTAGAGTGATGACCGCCATAGGGGAGGTCAATGACAGGGTTACAGATCTTGCTACTACTCAGAGGCAGGATGCTCAAGAGCTTTATGTGCATTGTGAGGACGTACAAGATGATCGAGATTTGCTGAGAGCTCAGGTTTCTTTGTTGACTAGAGAGGGGAGGTACTTAAGGTCAATGGCTTCTTCTTATGAGCGTAAGGTTGTTATTGCCCGACAGGCATGGTCTCACTCTGAGAGCAGGATCCAGGCCATGAAGGCCCAGATTAGAGCTTTACCTAGGGACGTCGATGTACTACAGAGGCAGAGGATTAGAGATGAGGATAAACTGATGACCCATATTCAGCACGAGCACGACAGGTTCAGAGAGCTTGTACATACTACAGAGGCAGTACCTCAGGATAGACCAGAGGATGCTGGTAGTAGCTGTTAGTATTGTATCATTTGTTAGCTATCCTATATAGCCTGCTAAGTTTTATGGGTAACTCCCAGCTAGTAGGTTGTATGGATCTTTTATCATTGTTTAGCTATCTTGTATGGCATGTTAAGTATTATGGCTTACTCCCAGCTAGCATTACCTTAGGACCATATTTCCATTTTGTATCTCATTTTACTGGTCATTATAACCAAACTATCATGTATGATTATCGACATTGTTATATATGGATGTTGATTTATTTATATCATTATTGATTTCACTTCGGTTGTATATTTAACTGTGTGATGTGATCTCATTTTATTTATTGTGCATATGTCATGTCGCATTTATGATTGTATGAAATCTAACGTGTATTATATTCTCTTGTGATTTTAAAGAAAATGCCACCAAAGAAAAGAACCGCCACAACAACCACCACTACCCCTATGACCGATGCTCAACTTAAGGCACTAATTGCCCAAGGAGTTATCGATGCATTGTAAGAAATTAAAGCAAACAGAACCAGCATAAATGGTGATCACAACCATGATTTTGGAACTGGTAGCAAAAGGACAGAGCAGGCTGCTCGTAAATGCACTTACAATGACTTCTTGAAATGCCAACCCCTTAACTTCAAGGGTACTGAGGGAGTCATTGGTCTGACTCAATGGTTCAAAAGGATGGAATCAGTCTTTCACATAGGCAATTGCGCTGTTGGGAACCAAATCAAGTTTGCCACTTGCACTCTACTTGGCAGTGTGGTGGAATTCCCACGTCAAGGTTGTTGGTCATAATGTTGCTTATGAAATGACATGGAAATCTTTGATGAAGGTGCTGACTGACAAATACTGCCCAAGAGGTGAGATCAAAAAGCTAGAGATTGAAATCTGGAACCTAAAGGTCAAGGGAACTGATGTTGAAAGTTATACGCAACGTTTCCAAGAATTGGAATTGATGTGCGAGAGAATGTTTCCCGAAGGATTTGATCAAGTTGAAAAGTATGTTGGGGGACTTCCTGACATGATTCAGGAGAGTGTGATGGCTTCCAAGCCAAAGACCATGCAAGAATCAATTGAAATTGCTAATGATCTGATGGATCAAAAGATTCGTACTTTGGATGAACGTCAAACTGAAAATAAAGGGAAGTTTGAGGATGCTTCAAGGAATAATCAAAACCAGTAGAAGCCTTTTAAAAGGCATAATGTGGCATGGGCCTATACTGTAGGGTCTGGGGAAAAGAAACCGTACAGAGGATCTAAACCTTTGTGCCCTAAATGCAACTACCATCATGATGGACAGTGTGCTCTCAAGTGGGCCAACTACAAGAGGACTGGCCATCTTACCTAAAACTATAGAAGCCAGCCTGCTGCTGTAGCCAGAGGGGAAAATTAAAGAGTTCTCACTTGCTTTGAGTGTGGAGCTTAAGGCCATTTCAAAGGAAAATCAAGCTGGGAATGGTAATGATGTGGCAAGGGCTTATGCTATGGGCACTGCAGGGACAAACCCAAACTCTAATGTTGTCACGGGTACATTCCTCCTAAACAACCGTTATGCTTCGATTTTATTTGATACTGGTGCCGATAGGAGTTTCGTGTCTGTTGCATTTAGTTCTTTGATACTAGACCATGGTTATGACATTGAGTTAGTTGACGGTAGAATAATTTGGGTTAATACACTTATATGGGGTTGCACTTTGAATTTTCTGAATCATCTATTCAACATCGACTTAATGCCCGTGGAGATGGGTAGTTTTGACGGCATAATTGGGATGGACTGGCTATCAAAATATCATGTTGTAATCGTCTGTGACGAGAAGATCATTCGTATCCCCTTTGGAAATGAAATCTTAATTGTTCGTGGTGACGGAAGCAACAACGAGCATGGGTCTCTATTAAACACATCTCGTGCACCAAAACGCAAAAGTATTTACTGAAAAGATGTCATGTCTTTTTAGCACATGTTACCGCAAAGAAGGCTGAAGACAAGTCGGAGGAGAAGCGACTGGAAGACATACCAATTGTTCAGGACTTTCCCAAAGTATTTCCTAAGGACTTGCCGGGTATTCCACTAACCCGACAAGTGGAATTTCAAATTGAATTAGTACTTGTGTTGCACCTATAGCACGGGCTCCTTATCGGTTGGCTCTGTCCGAGATGAAAGAATTGTCGGATCAACTGTAGGAACTTTTTGACAAAGGCTTTATAAGACCCATTTCCTCACCTTGGGGAGCTCCAGTCTTGTTTGTCAAGAAGAAGGATGGATCATTCTAGATGTGTATCAATTACCGGGAATTAAATAAGCTAACGATGAAGAACCGTTACCCGCTTCCAAGGATTGATGATTTATTCGATCAACTTCAAGGGTCGAGTGTCTACTCGAAGATCGACCTAAGATTGTGTTATCACCTACTAATATTTCATGAAGAAGATATCCCGAAGACCGCATTCAGAACTCGATATGGACATTATAAATTTCAAGTTATGCCGTTTGGTTTGACTAACGCACCGGCTGTATTTATGGATATCATGAATTCGGTGTACAAGCCATACCTGGACAAATTCATGATTGTCTTTATTGATGATATTATGATCTATTCAAAGACCAAGCAAGAGCACAAAGATCATCTTAAGTTAATCTTGGAATTGCTTAAGAATGAGGAGTTGTATGCAAAATTTTCTAAGTGTGAATTTTGGATTCCCAAAGTACAGTTCCTCGGTCATGTGATTAACAGTAAGGGCATTCACGTGGATCCCACCATATATCGAGTCAATTAAAGATTAGGCATCTCCTAAGTCACCAACGAAGATCCGTCAATTTTAGGTCTTTCCGGTTATTATCAAAGATTTATTAAAGTATTCTCAAAGATCGCCAAATCAATGACCAAGCTAACCCAGAAGAAGGTCAAGTTCGATTAGGGTGATAAACAAGAAGCAGCTTTCCAACTGTTGAAAGAGAAGTTGTGCAGTGCACTTATCTTGGCTTTACCTTAAGGAGCTGAGAACTTTATTGTTTATTGCGATGCTTCGCATAAAGGATTAGGTGTTGTCTTAATGCAAAATGAGAAGGTGATTGCTTATGCATCACGACAACTAAAAATTAATGAGAAGAACTACACGACTCATGACTTGGAGTTAGGAGCAGTAGTGTTCGCTCTAAAGATTTGGAGGCACTATCTGTATGGGATAAAGTGTATCGTGTTCACCGATCACAAAAGTTTACAACACATCCTGGATCAGAAGGAGTTGAACATGAGGCAACGTCATTGGTTGGAATTTCTCAGTGATTATGATTGTGAAATTCATTATCACCCGGGAAAGGCAAATGTAGTGGCAGATGCTTTAAGCGGGAAGGAATGAATTAAGCCATTACGGGTTCGAGCCTTAGTGATGACTATTGGTTTGGACCTTCCCAAGCAAATATTGGAAGCTCAGACTGAGGCAATAAAATCAGAAAACATCGAGGCAGAAGATGCGGGAGGTACGTTGATTGAAAATATAAGAGAATCAAACAACCTCAACAAGGAAAAGTTGGAACCGCGTGCTGACGGAACGCTATGTTTGAATAACAGAAGTTGGTTGTCATGCTATGGTGACCTAAGGGATTTGATTATGCGTAAGTCCTATAAGTCAAAATATTCTTTTCATCCGGGTTTCGACAAGATGTATCAAGACATGAAGAAATTATATTGGTGGCCCAACATGAAAGACGACATTTCCACCTATGTTAGTAAGTGTTTGACATGTTTGAAGGTCAAAGCTGAACACCAAAAATCATCTAGTTTGTTGGTGCAACCTGAGATTCCTCAATGGAAGTGGGAAAATATCACTATCGATTTTGTCACCAAGCTCCTAAGGACATCAAGTGGTTATGATACCATTTGGATAATTGTAGACCGTATTACCAAGTCTGTACACTTTTTACCGATGAGGGAAAATGACTCTATGGACAAATTGGCAAGACTGTACATGAAGTAAGTAGTCACGAGACATGGAATACCAGTCTCAATCATTTATGATCATGACGATAGATTTATGTTGAATTTTTAGAGGGCATTACAAAAGGCTTTAGGCACTCGTTTGGATATAAGTACGGCTTACCATCCGTAAACCGATGGACAAAGAGAAAGAACCATTTAGACACTAGAAGATATGTTACGCGCCTGTGTGATAGATTTTGGGAATGGTTGGGAAAGGCACTTACCGCTGATCGAATTTTTGTATAACAATAGTTATCATGCTAGCATTAAAGCTGCCCTATTCGAGGCACTTTATGGTCAGAAGTGTCGATCACCTGTTTGTTGGGCCGAGGTCGGAGATGCTCAGCTTACCGGTTCAGAACTTATTCACGAGACAACCGGGAAGATTGTTCAAATCAAGCAAAGAATTTAAGCCGCTCGTGATCGCCAGAAGAGTTACACTGATGTGAGGCGTAAACCTTTATAATTTCAAGTTGGTGACCGGTTCATGTTGAAGGTATCACCTTGGAAAGGGGTTATCTATTTTGGAAAATAGGGGAAGTTAAACCTGAGATATATTGGACCTTTCAAGGTGTTAGCCAAAGTGGGAACCATTGCTTACAGACTCAAACTTCCTCAACAATTAAGCAGGGTTCACAGTACGTTTCATGTATCTAGTCTAAAGAAGTACTTATCTAACGAGTCGTTGGCAATTCCGTTGGATGAAATTCACATTGATGATAAGCTTCACTTCGTTGAAGAACCGGTGGAAATTATTGATTGTGAAGTCAAGCGGTTAAAGCAAAGCCGCATTCCTATTATCAAGGTTCGATGGAACTCTAGGAGAGGTCCTGAGCTCACATGGGAACGTGAAGATTAATTCCGGAAGAAGTATCCGCATCTCTTCACAAAAGCCACACCCTCGACAAGTGCCGCATCTTGAGCCTTGCAGACAAGGCTCTTTTAACGGGGGAAGACTGTAACAATCCGTTATTTCGGGTCATTTTACGACTCAATACTTTCCATTATTCATTTTTAGGGTTTTACGCGTTTGCTTTTAATTTCCATCGTTTAGTTAAATCATGTAAAGTAAAAATCAATATTCAACTTAAACGGACATCAAACAAGTAAAATTTTACGTTAATCAAATGTTATATAATTATTACGAGGATAATTTATAACTTTTCATATTTTATTTTTATTGGTTACGTAAAACATTTACGTTTCGAAATAAAATACATTTAAGCGTACACGGAAGCACCAATACCCATCTATACTCAAACAAATACCCACTTTTATACCTAATAAACAAAATTAAATAATTCTTACCCTTACTACACAATGTGGCCATATATATGCATGAGTAAAACACAAGACCAAATTCAAAATTATACTTTCAAAGTAATAAGTCACATGCTTAATTCATCCCTCCTTATAGGGAGGAGGAGAGCACCTTACACATTTTGTACCTTTACCACTCTTAGACATGGTTTTGTTAGTGGTTTATGAAATACTTGCATTATACATAGGACCTCCTAGTAAACACTTATACACTTCCCATTTCATTTGCAAGTAAACAAAGCATAAAACTCTCTCTAAACACCTTCCATACCCACGACTCATAATACACCAATTAGGGTCTTCATAGTTTTTATTCTAGCAAGGTATTAAGCATACAAGGGTCCTTAGGTATTATATCTAAGGTGTTGCAAGGTGGTTTGGAAGCTTTGGTGTTGATAAACCAAGAGTTTGAATCATAAAGAAACTAGGGTATTTAGGGTTTTCTTGGAAGTATTTTGGGTTTAAGCTTGGGTATAATCTTGGGTTCTTTATTCTCATACACTCTCTTGAGGTCTACTTGAACCCTAATCTCTCTAATTATTCATTTACATGTTTTACATACTTGTTATTATGTTAATCACCACCTAGGGTTTGTTTTTATGGTTTATTAAATATTACAAGCATGTATGAAATTCGAATATATATGTATCTATGGTGAAATAATGTTTAAAATGCAAGAACACACTTTACATAAGTGATTGGTAATTTATAAGTTTAGTTTATAAATTAATTTGTTGAAAGTTTAATTACAAAAGTTATATATAAATTATCTTGAGGACTTGATACTTGGACAATCATTATGGACAATTTAGAGGACCCAAAATATGTAAGACACATGGTACAAAATTAACTTGAAGGACTTATACAAATTTAAACCAAGGAATGATTTATAAAACTAGATTTATAAAGTATATATATAGGGACTGTTTTGATGTTTCTATTTGAATTTGGAATTTTATAAATCTTGGAAACATTTATTTAAAATAGTACATATTATAAGGATCGTAAGCAAATAAAGAACTTGAAAAACCGAGCTATAACGAAGAAGTTATGACATTTACAAGATTACGATAATTAAATATATAAAAGTGTTTTTATGAAAGTTATTTTATAGAATTGGCTACTGTTTCATATCTGATACAAATTTACAAATATTTTATGATGATAGTACATGTTATGGGGATTCCAAGCATATAAGAAACTTGAAAAACAGAATTAAAATGAATGAGTTACGAGTTTTGAAAGATTTAAAGTTATAAAAGTAATTTTATAAACATTTTGAATTTACTGTTCCAACTCAGATTTTTATAAAAACAGTGAACATTTTATTTAAATTGTTTATCTCGTCACTATTCCATACATATAAAGAACAAGCAAAACATAATAAAAATGAATGAGTTATGATTTTTATAAAGTTTCAAAGATTAAATATATATAAGTAGTTTTGTATATTTTCATAGAATTTGTAAATGTTACTGTTCATCAGTAGCTAAAATATTATAAATTGAATATTTTGATAGATTTTCTTAATACGAAACCGTGGGCATAAGAAACGTATAAAACGGAGTTAAAACGATAAAGATATGAGGTTTATAAAACCTTGTGCACTATTTTTACTTTTGTACACTATTATTATAAAATCAATTAAACTATTTATATAATCAATAAA
Organism: Tanacetum coccineum; assembly: GCA_026074375.1. Classification (NCBI taxonomy): domain Eukaryota; kingdom Viridiplantae; phylum Streptophyta; class Magnoliopsida; order Asterales; family Asteraceae; genus Tanacetum; species Tanacetum coccineum. The sequence continues at coordinate 19,481 of BQNB010049065.1, read as the reverse complement.
AATAATAAATCAAGTATTATTAATAAATAATACATTATTGAACAAAAATAATATTTTTCTTTACGGGTACAATTAAATAGATATTTATTTAACAAATACGATTTAAATATTGTTTTGACTTTTTAAATTAAACAAAAACTATTAGGTGGTGGTGTAACTATATAACTTGCGATGTTGTATTTACATTAAATACATTATACTTATACGGCCTATAATTAATTAGATTGCACTCGTATTCCGTGGACATTTCACTTACTTGATTTAGATAAAACATCCCATCACTTGAGGTTTACGTTCATAGACCCAATTTTTATATGATTCCAATGATTTACAATTCTCGGGGTGAGAAACATGCATTGTTTTACATTTGAACGCAAGTACACTTTAACAAATTACGAGTTTGGCTAAGTAGCTATAACCCACTATGCCCATGAATCATGAACTGTTAATTACTAATTGTAAGCGCAAATGTTATGAATAGATCTATTTGAGATTGACATCCCCGTTCAGGTGAGTAGCGCTCACTAGTTTTAGAGGTACCGAAACGACGAATGTATACCATGTAGGAACAATCTAGATGTTGTGGGTTGAACATCTACACGGGCACATTATTTGCATTAATTTGCATACATATATGTTGTAGCTTCAGTGTCATGAGCTTAGTGCATTTTGCGTAATTACTTTTGAGATATTGTATGTATTGCACGTCTTACATTTGGAAATCTTGCGGTCCTACTTTATACATTACTTAAACCTGTTAATTCACTAACTTTATGTTGACGTTTTAAAGCATGTTTTTCTCAGGTCAATAATGCAAGAACAAGGATACATTGGTGGTCATCATTTTGGAGTCATATTATCATAAAGATTTAAGTGCATTACATTTTAGAGTAATTGTTATGTATTAAAATCTTTACACTTTTCAAGGATGAACAAGATAAGCTATGGGCTTTTGTAACAAACAATTTAATTAATCCAATGTATCATTTTTAAACGACTCCTATAGAGGTCGTTCTCATATCTTGTGCTATTGATCTATGATGTAACACTCTCAGACCCTTATTCCGTTGCGACCCTATTTGGGGGTGTTACAATGATCATTAGAAGAACTTATCTAGCCTATGTTTAACGTACCAGTTGATATATATTCTAGGGCTAATATACCTTCGTTGCTCCTAACACATGTACTAACATGTGTTTTCCTGGATTCTGGACCAAATCTTGCCAACCTAAAATCTTCGATTTTTGCATTAAAATCCTGGAATAAGGAAGAGTTAGAACCATGGACTAAGTCTTGCCAACTCAATATGTATTCACCACTAAATATAAATGGCATAAGTTTACTTGATCCAGCAATATATGAGAGCATTTTAGATCACGGAATATGATTTGATCTTTTGAAAAATGCAAATAAGTGAGTCCACGTGCTACTCCTATCAGTATCTGAAGTCGGTTTCTCCATGATAGCGGTTTAGTAACAACACGCGCATCTGCAAAAGTGTTCATGCTATATCAGCAACTTCATTGCAATAATTTTACTTTACAGAAAAATAGTTACATAATGGTTTTTGAAAGATTCAGGTGTATCTGTTTTACCTCTGTATATAAAGTGATCAAAACTTTGGTTCTGCATGTACTCATAAACAAGTAAGTATTCTTGTTCGTCATTGCAGTATCCCAAGAGATTAATAATATTGGAATGAGCCAAATGTCCTAAGATGTTTACTTCCGTCTAAAAAATGATAAAGTTATTCAGCAAAGAGATTCACAAAACATTATTTCTAGTATTTTATAATTAATAACGAACCAAACTCGGTCACATTCACACTTTTCTTTGTACAACTCAAGAGGTATTACTTCCTATTCCTACATGCTTCGTAAGAGAACTGTTACACTTTTAAAGTCACCGTCATATCATACAAGCCATAAATTAACTTAATGATGCCTAAATTATGGTTTTCGTGTTTTCCATTAAAATCTAAATTTCTTGAATTAATTATTAATTGAAGTTGATCTAACTATATTGATACTTACCAGCCATTCAGCGTGTCCTTGAATACTGAATGCGCTGCGTCTTTTAACAGCAACAGCAATTCCAACACCACGTCTTGAAGCAGCAAACGATTTCTGGTTGATCCAGCCTAAGAACACCTTTCCAAAAGCCCCCTGACACAAGAGTGAATCATGGCTGAAGTTTTATGTAGCTCGTTATCAGCAAACTTAAATACTATCAAACTTGGACTAAGAATTCTGAAATCCACAGGCCATTCACCATTGTCCAGAAATATACTGCTAGCACTTCTAGTGACATCATTGTGATTACTTGATACCTTTGGATCACCATTGGCTGAAATACTTAAATAGGAACATATATAAAGATGGCCATACACAAATTTATAGAATCAGCACACACATTTTAGTGGAGATAAATACCAGATCTTTCTCCTTTATAGGGGAACAGAAATTTTTCAACCATTATACAGAACATTGTTCTGCCTTCAGGCTGTAAAGAACTATTGGTTTTGTCTTGTAAGGTCAGTCCAGATTTAAGACTGACGACAACCTCAGCCATGGTTGGACGATGCTTTGGATGGCTAATGCAAACATCCCTCCGCAATTTGAACAAACTCTTTTTTATATTTTGAGGATATTTCATCGCTTATATGTACGCTTTAAATTTCCTTCTGTGATTGAGTCTTGCACCCATGTCACTAAACCCCACTGATCCTCATCGAGAGTTCTATCAACTACACGCTTCTGACACAACACTTCAAATAATACCACCCCAAAACCATACACATTAGATTTCCTTGTCAACCTTCTAATTGTAAAATAATTTGGATCCAAATACCTAAAAGTTCCTTTAACAAGTGTGTTGACATATGTCAATGGCTGATTTGTTAGGCTTGTCTTAGATAACCCAGAATCTAAAATTTTAGTTGCCCAACTCTCATGTTATAAAATAATAGAGCTTTTGACGTCGCGGTGCATAACACCAAATTCAATCCTCGTACCAGTGTGGAGGTAGTCTAGCCCACGAGCAGCACTTATACAAATCTTAAGTCGCTGAAGCCAAGAAAGAGGGGTACAGAGTTTATGGAGATGATCTTCAAGTGTTCCATTGGGCATATACTCATACACAAATCGTCTCTTTTTCAAACTTTTGGTAACCACATAAAGAGACAAGATTACTATAACACCCCCAAAATGTGATACACAGCGGAATAGAACGATTGGGGTGCTACTTCATAATACATGCACACGAGTCACGGTAAACGACTTTAAAAGAAACGTTTAATCATTTATGTACATCCTGTAAACTCTTCCCAAATCCTCTCCCTGCGCAATCACTAAGTTATTCTTAAAAAAGTTTTTGTTTTCTAACATGTAAATTTTAGAAACCTCAAATTCATGGCATGGTTTTGACCATTGTACTCAAATTCACTTCAAAACAACACATGCAACACCCTCTTTACAAAATAATAAACACTAAAAACATCATTGAACTTATACAAATCAACCAAATAAATAAATAAATAAATTTCTCACCTCTCATCAATGATACAACCATCGAATTATAAAATACACAGGCCCTTATTTGGCTATGAGCTTTAAGGGCGACGCCCAAGGGCAGTCCAAAATAAGGGGCATCATTTCACCGGTCCATGTTAGCATATATCAGTCTCATTTAAGCCTATTTTTAAAAAAATCCCACTTTAGGAATTAGTAACTGATAACTTAACCTACTTACTATGACTTTTGACCAATTAAAAATAGGATCATTGATTTAAGTTCATTTGGATATCAAACTTTATTTTGATACCAAACGACTAATCCCCACCCACATCTTCATCTTGATCCGAGATTAAAACAAAAACCTATTTTCATTCTTTTTTTCAAATAATAATATCTCCTAAATCGTTATTCGTTAAGCGAAAAAAATATACCATCGCGACGAGCATTTAATTATCTTTCTATAGATATGCACTTTCATATACTTTGGACAAACTTTGTATTTTAAAATGCGAGGCTATGAACTCACATTGATCAACGATCACACGAAGATCAAATAAACCGAATATAAACACAAACTAAGCAAGCAACGATCTCGCCGCTGAGCAAAAATTATATTTGCTCGATTACAATACGTATAAAATACAATCAACGATGCGTACATCGTTACGACGAAAACATATATATATTTATATATACGTACATACATATATGTGATGAGAAATCCACTTGCGCGCCCTAAACCTTAACACTTAGTATATTTTATATACACTAATTTTCCATCCAATCATATACCATTTCACTTTATTGAAACCTTTCTATATTCGGTAAGTTTATATTTTTAGAAAGTTACTATTTAGAAAGTTATTATCTTTAATAAGTCTCGACACGATATTATATTTATAATAATATTTATTCACATCGTCAAACTTTCGATGCCCAATTAACCATTAATTTCTAACAACGATATTATATTTCGAATATTACGAAAAGTTACTATTTTTTATAACTTTTCAATTTTTTAGAATCGATCAATCGGTCTCAAAAAAAATTACATACAATATGATATTAATCGTATATATTTTTCACTCAAAATCGAACTTGAAACGCGTTATTACTAATTAAAATATCCTTAACCTTTTACGTTGACTTTTACTAAAATATAATAATTTCTAAGTCTGAGACCCGACCAAAACGACCCACTAAAGCTTACATTTTTCATGACTCGGGTTCTAAGCCAAATTTATTGCGAAACGATATTCCGAACAGTTTTTTAGTTTTAGAGCCGCAGACTTGAATCTCCGCAGAAAATGACCAAAATGCCCTTTACGAGAACTGCTTAAACGTAATATATTTTTTATAAAATAAGCAGAAGTTTGACTATCGATTTATTTGACCCCTTTATATCTCATTTACAAAGACTTTAACCAAGAAAAAGATTTAATAGAAAACGTCATTCCGACATACTTTTCGTGTTCGCGGAATGTGAAGCGGACTCGAAAATCTCAAGACGGCGTTGAAGAATCGAATCCGCCACCGAAAAAGCATAAATAGTGGATTGAAGTTTTTAGTATTTCTAAATTTGTTTTTTCGACGTAACATCTTGTTCGTTATTTAGGAGTTTAGAAGCTCTACCTTATATCAAACGATCGTCTCGGAAAGATTTATCATATTCAAAAGCCCAAAATTAGATAAAAACTATTTTCGACACCCAAACGGCCTGTCGAACTTTCTGTTCGAATTTACTTCTTTTGAAACTCATCAAAACCCCATTTTTGAACTCCAAAAATCAACCAGACACCATTACTAGCCTAAATAACCTCTCCAATAATCGCTTTTTAATCTAGTCCAGCGCAATACCCATACCGGATTTCATTCACATACAACAGAACAAATCAATTCAAATGAACGAAACAAAAAAACAAATAAAAAGAAAAATGCTCAAATTGGCCTTAATAAACCCACTTCTCAACGAAATGACTTGAACTAACCCAACATCAACTTGAAAAATACTCATTGGCATGTGTTATTTTATTGCGTAGATGTGTAGGAAATGAAGAGAGGATTCGGAAAATATAGGTTGATCGGAATGCATGTGACTTTTTCCGGCGACACGGCGGTTTCCGGTGACCGGAAAACTTTTCCGGTGATGGTGGAGTGATGGTGGCCAGCTGCCATGGTGGAGAGGGGGAGAGGATTTCTAGTTGTGTGTGTGTTTTTGTTATGAAAAAATGAGAAGTAAACACATATATATGTGCTTGTACTTTTGGCCAGTTGGCAAGAATGGTCCTCCCCCTCTTTTTTTATCTTTAGAGATTTTTGACACGACGGCAAAACTTTTTACTAAATAAAAACCGACAACCGTGGCTCGGATTTAGACTACCGAGACCAGTTTTATTTTCCGTTACATTTTTCTTGGTTTAAAATATTTAATAAAATGTGTACATTTTAAAACACGAATCCGGCTCAAGACAAGGAACAAAATGACGACATTCATAAAAATAATAAATTTACGATCTTAAAAATAATAACGAGATGCGTCGGAAATTTTTACGATGCTCGAAACGGTTAACGAACACGCGGTCAAACGGTGACTCGCGAAACGTCAAAAATAAAAATTATCAAATCTTTTCCAAATTTTTCATAATAAAATTTACAAAAAATATTTATTCAACGACAAATAAAATTTTAAATATCGACGCTTATTCCCACGGAAACACGAAAAATTATTATTACGCACAGTACGGATACCGCCGTCGTACGCGTCGTAAAACTCGGGTTGTTACATTCCACCCACCTTAAAGAGAGCGGCGTCCCGGTGCTCACTCCTTCTTACTCATCTTAACGTGCTTGCGATGAGGCGATTTCTCTCATCCTCGACTGTCTTGCATACTCGTACACAAAATTCATGCTTTATTACTTTCGCCTTAACTACTCTAAATGGAAAGTCATCAAAACAAATGGTAATTCATACCAACGAAATCAAAAACAAAATCAAAATCAGTCTTATCATAGGAGACAAAACACGCCACTGAAATATATCTGATATAAACAAAATCAAGTCGCTCTTTAAAGTATCTTTTTAAGACGAAAGATCGCACCAAAAAACTTTGCTGTGAACATACGAAACGAAGTGCCCAACGCTTATCATAAACATTTCAAGCATTACGAACCAAATCCAAAATAATTTTTGCGGATCGGAACCGAAATAGACGTCGCGAATCAAAATTATAAGATACGCTATTTATTCGATTCCAAAAAAGGTATTCCCATTATCCCAAAAACCAAAATACTTATATAACCAAATATCAGAACATACGTCACCCTTCCGGTACCTTATTGAATAATGCAACAACCGTTTGGCGCACAAAAGATTTAGAGTACATATGACCCATCAAGTGCATTACAATGCTAGCACATAGAGAATCACTTAAACACATAATCACGTACTCGTCATTTTATAATGGACTTACATTACACGGACTAGCTTTACTTATAGAACACTCATCTCAGTTAGCTCTTATCATACATAGGCAAAAATCATGCTTTGCTTAATGATAATAAGCAATAGCAAAATAACTCATGCCTCTCAATCGCCTTCTATAAAGCCTTAGCCACACTGCCGCTCCTGTTTATTCAAGAAGCCTTGGCAAAAATCATTCACTCTCAACACACGGTACTATCCAACCGAGTCTTAGTTCCTCATTGTACTGGGCTGGCTAGATTAGACGGACCCCCTTTTACAATTGTTACCCAGCTTAGTCCACGATAGGTCTATAATTTATCGTGATATACTTCATGTTCTTAATTTGGTGTCGAAAGTATATCAAAGTGCATATCTATGAAAAGATAATTAGATGCTAGTCGTGATGGTATATTTTTTTTGCTTAACGATAAAAATAGGTGAAATAATAAAATGCTTTTAAGGCATCCACTATGGTGGTTTATAAAAAGGTTTATAAAATTATAAAGAGGTCAAAAAGTTGTAAACCATAGTGAACATGATTTTTAGAAAAAAAAAAAAAAAAAAAAAAAAAAAAAAAAAAAAAAAAAAAAAAAAAAAAGTTAAGCTTGTGGTGGTTATGAAGAGGTCTTTGATACACAACCTTTCATAATTTAATGCACTTGAATTATGTGAGATGTTTATAAAACATGAAAAGGTTTATACATAGTGGGGATAGGTTTAGAAAATAAAATTTTTTATAAATTAATGTTAAAACATAATTATAAACCATTATAAAGGTTTACCATAGTGGATGCTCTAATCTTAGCCATTAATTTCTTTTTAGATAGATAGTAAGGATGAGTCCCTTGGTATCCAAACAATTTATGGTATCTAATATAACTCTCCTAAAAAATAAAGTAACAATACACACACGAGTATGCATCTATACATATTAGTTAGAGGGAATTTCTTAACTAGACCATTTAAGGTACCATCTTACGAAAATAGTCAGAGCACAAAAAAATTACAAGAATGAACTTTGGTTAACTAACAGTTAGATATGAGACATGTGGCAAGATCTATGGTGATTTTTTAGGCGCATTTATAGATTTTGTTTAAGTGCACCTGATTTTTTTGTATAAAATGATGAGGATCACTTTAAATGATCAAGTGCTCCTGAATTTTCTTGTGCGCTTCAAATAAGACAAAACTAAATGTTGAGGAACACTTTAGGAGACAAAGTGCTCCTGATTTCTCTTGTGCACCTCGAATAAGACAAAACAAAAAATTCAATCGCTCCGCAATCTCATGTTGCGCCTCAGATTAAGACAAACAGGAGCACTCTAAACTAACAAGTTCTCTCGAATTCTCTTGTGCGCCTCACATAAAGCCAAAAAATCCAATACTATTTTTCATATAAAATGTTAAGGAGACACTCTAAACTAACAAATGCCCCCAATTTTTGTGCTGGCCATATAATACAAGTCGAGGAGCAAACTTGAAATCGCACAGTTTTTCATCCCTTCTTTTGTGTGTGCCTCAAATAAATCTATGTATGTTGACGTCACTCGGACTCTAAATAACAGAAGCGCAATATGTATGGATGTTATGGATAGTGAAATGTGGAAAAGAAGAAAAAAAAGTTGAGGAGCCACCTTAAATCACCAAGTTCTTTCGTCCTTTGTGATAGCAAGAGGGAGAGTAGGTAAGAGGGAAAGTGAGGTGAGAGTGTGTTTTTGGTGCGCCATAGGCGAGAGTGGATCGAAGGGGATCGGCAAAGTAAGGGGTTGCATGTTTATTTAAAAGGCTCCTTGTCCTCTTTTTGTGAAACACCAAAATTTTATGGTTCATTTTGGTAAACACACTTGTGTTATATTTCATGTTGGTAATTTATTTTATTAGTATTCACATATCACCATGTTTTGTTTTCCCTCTTCATCACAGATCAGCCATCAAATGAACAGAAACACAAAAAGTCCGAATTCGAAACCATCAAGGAAATCAACAAACCCAAGCGATCCTGTTTTTTCTCTTCATCCCATTTTGATCAGGCATTTTTATTCAAATACTTATGATTCCTGCTTTAGAAGTGATATTTTTCCATACTTATTATACTTGCTTTAGTAGATATAATATTATATAATTTACACTAAAGATTATCATGTTGCGTCGTTTACAATCGTCATGTGCCCAAAATAGAAAACGAAAAAAATCAACAAGAATCTGAGCGACCTCTACAACAGTTCTATGGATGGGTATGTAATTAAAACAAAAAAGAATAATAATAGTGTTGCAGAAAATAATGACATTGTTAACGTTAATATAGATTATGAAAAACTTATATACAATGAAAACCTAGAAAATAATAAGGTTAACGCCAATGATGATAATGAAAATCCTATAAACAATGAAAACCTAGAAAATAATGAGGTTAACGCAAACGATGATAATGCTTGGGGAGTTGTGGGATTGCCAACTTGGCAATCTTACAGCTGGGGTAAGTTTAGTGGAGGGGGAGGAGAGGGATTATCCAGGGTTTAATGAGGGTTACTGGATAAAAAAGGGAAGGTTAACCCGTGAGCTTTAATGGGCGGGAAAAGGAGTTATAAAAAGGTTTGGGGTGACAGGGTGTGTGTTTGGGGGTTTGACACAATTAGCCCACCAAGGTGTATATGTTTGTTGCATCACACGTCCTTGTGTTAATGATTTTTTGAGATTTGGCAGAAACACCCCTTGAGAGTTATAAAGTTTATTACACCCATGGTCCTTGCGAGCTATAACTTTAGAGCCTTGGCAGAAATGGCCCTTGTGGTTAACACTTTGGGCATTTGGCAGTTTTGATCCCTCACAAGTTTTTCTTTATAACCTTTATTGAATAAGTTTAGGGACTTGGCAGATTTAGTCCCTAAACTTATTTTTCTTTACTTTTTGACTTTGGATTTGTCAGGGTTGACTTGGGTTGACTTTTTCAGACTTGGGCTTTGTCTTGACTTTGTCTTTTCTACGCTTTTCCATTCCGTGTCCGGTTTTGTCGTTTTTGGCTTTGTTTTTCGTCCTTTTGTGTGATATCCGTTTCCTGCACAATACAAATGCAAAACAAACACTACCTCATTAAAAACCTTGTTGTGATAAAAATCGAGTGGGAGAAAAACCATATCTAAGGGAAAAAGAGTGCAGTGCGTATTTTTTCCCTCATGATCACTTCACTTGAGCTCACTGAATCGCCGCATTCCGGTTCCATATACCAATTTCTTGAATGTTGAGGTAGGGAGTGCCTTGGTAAATAAATATGTTACATTGTCACTTGAACAAATCTTTTGGACAATAATATCACCATTCTTTTGCAAGTCATGAGTAAAAAAACTTCGGTGCAATGTGTTTGGTTCTATCACCTTTAATAAACCATTCCTGTAGTTGAGCAATGCATGCCGCATTATCCTCATGTAAACTTGTCGGTCCCTCATTTCCAGTATAAACACCACAAGATTCACCTATATGTAGTATATCATTTCTTGACTAAACACATTCTTGGCATGCTTTGTGGATTGCCAAAATTTCTGCATTATTTAGATGAACTGGATGTGATTGATTGCTTTATAAAAAGCCATGAAATTGCAGTATCATCATGTGTGAATGCATAACCCATTTAATACCGACCAATATGAGGGTCAGACCTATATCTTGTATCTACATAGCCAACTATATTTGTTTTGGATGAGTTAGTAAAATATAAGCCTATTTTTTATACCTTGAAGATATCTAAATATTTGCGTGATCTCATTCCAATGCCTCCTTGTGGGACATGAGCTATATCCTACTAATAAGTTTAAAGAAAATGATATATCCAGTCATGTATGACTAACGAGAAATATCAATGATCATATGTTACTTAAATAAGGTACTTAGGGACCAAGAATGTCTTCATCTTCTTTCGGAGGTCAAAAAGGGTATTTTTCTACATCAAGTGACCTCATCGCTATTGAAGTGCTTAGTGAATGTGATTTATCCATATTAAACCTTTCTTAAACCTTTTCCGTGTATGCTTCTTGGTGGATTAGAACTCCATCGTCAATATGTTCAATTTGCAATCCAAGACAACACTTTGTTTTTCTGAGACCTTCCTTCTCAAACTCTTTCTTGAATCATTCCATCGCCTTTGGAAGCTCCCTAGGAGTTCCAATTATATTTAAGTAATCAACATATACGGTTTTATTACGTACTCAGATTCAGAAAATGCATGCGCAAATAGAATCATTTTTGTAGCATTCTTTCAACAAATACTCGCTAAGGCGATTGTACCACATGCCTCCAGATTGTTTTAACCCATACAAGGACTTATTCAATTTGATTGCATATTGTTCCCGATAATTTTTCTCATATGCCTTAAGCATTAAAAATCACTAGCATGCTCCATGCATTTTATATGTTGTAATGAAATCTCAACATCACATAAGCTCTACTCATATATCTTTTAAACGCATATTAATTATTTGTCACATTGCCAGACTTATACAATATTAAAATACGTTATTGGATCCACCACACGTGAACATGTATCTACATGATCATTTCCATGTCTTTGAGAAAATATACGTTATTGTAACATATGCATATTTTAATTTCGCTTTCTCATAAAGACCTATGGATATCAATAAGTTTTACATATTCTTATATACGGACTTCAAGTCCCAGTAACCATGTCTCGTCAAAATAGAATTCAATATTTCATTAGTTCTTTGCGTCTTTATATATTTTGGTAACTTATTTATACATTTGCACTTCGTGCGAGTATGCTTTCACGATCCTCACCTTGATTATAGCGCTATCATAATTATTTATATAATCATTATCATGCCCATTATCATATATAATAGCATTATCGAAGTCGATTCATTACTTTTTGATTCCACACTTTACTAGACATTATATTATAACATGTATATTTACTAAGATCTCATAGTTTTTCACCCAACCCAGGTTTCCAAGAACTTTCGTGTCTAGTGTCTCTTTAGGAGACTATTATGGGGTCTTTATTACCTCGATTCGACCATCCTGATATTCTTGCTCCATTGAATTTATTAATTCGAGGACTTTTTATTTGGAATTGATTGGTCTATCATGTTGCACACATGTCATAGACTCACTACCAATCATTGGTTTGACTATTAGGACAAACATTTTAATCGGAGCATTAACAGCATATATATATGATCTAGTCACTTTATTCAGGTCACTAAATATGTCTGGCAATTACTAGATTTAGAATATAAATTGTCCCTTAAACTTCAAATTCATATTCTTTAGTGAGAGGATCAACATTTATATTATAATTCATTCCAAATATCTCGCTGCTCATTCTCCCCTTGAATGAATTATCACTTTCAACATCTCATTTTGTGCATTGTAGTGGACTTACTCTATATTGCACAATTACAATATCTCATATGGGAATTATATGGTTTGTGGCCAAAACCATTCTAATGGGGAGGATTTATTATAGACTGTTGGCATGATGCGAATTTATGTTCTATCTTTTAAAAACAAATGCCCCACAAAACTTATAAATTTGTTCTCATAATTATTGGCTTTACAATCAACTGAAGACGTTTTATAAACGTTTCAACCAAAGCAATTCATGTATGAACATGGACTACTTTTAAGTTCAACACTTTTTCCAATAATCGACCATAACTTGGAAGTATTCACCACCATTCTTAATTATATAATCTGGAAAACCGTGCTCGCATTTTATTAGTCGAGCCACTAATCACGCTAACTTTAAGTCGCGTATTTAATGATCATTTTGACGATTCATCGATTTCAAAACTCAAAAGGATCCACATGGAGAATGTATAGGCCTGCATACATCCCTTGTATATTCTTTCCAAAACTTTATAGGAGAAAATCCTTACTATAATTTGGTGGTGATAGATGAAAACTTCCATCGAGAACAATCAAATTTATCTTTGAAGAAATGTATCGTTCTTCTATATATTTCGCATCATCATTGACTCGGGATGGTCCAACCGGTCATGCCACATAATACAATAATCTTGGCACATAAACAACTAGTTTATGACCACATGTGCTTCAATTACATTTGACTTTATGTTAAAGTCGAATAATATGGTGAAACTAATACATCATCACATTTATAATTTTGTATCTCAAATCAAATTTATATAAGCACTTTTATGACTTTCACATTGTTCAATATAAATCACTTTTATAGTTTTAACATAGTTTAGTATAATATGCACATTAGCCTATACCATTATCAAACAAGAAACACATCTTTTGTACTTGTGAAGTTACATATTTTTGAAACATACATATATCACTAACCATTCGGTAAAGGGTCTTGAAAGCAAATAAAACCACATAATTATGCTCACATATATAAAAAACTTAATGACATAATTAAAGTCAAGACATCTTAGTTTTCGTTTATTTAATTAGACCGATTTAATACTATTTCTTCTATCCACGATAAGCATCAATTTACTATCAAAAATATCTTCATTAATAACCTTATCTTCACATAAACGAATTACTAAGTAACCATATAGACGAGTTTATTCATCAATTTAAAATCTTGCAACAATCGGTGATATCATGTATGTCTATCCATATAGGGCACCAAAACATTATGGTAAAATTATCACAAATAAACAACTTTGTTTGCTAGATGCATTATTTACTTTGTTAATTAGATGTTAGTGACTATTTTCACATGTGTAAGGCATTTAAGGAATTCATTATTGATATTGCACCTACGTTCACCAATTTTGACATCTATAAAATACATTATTTTCACATAACAATTATATTTTACTTGAAATCCTTTATATACACATCTATTCTTTATTTTTGGTCCATATATATCAATTAAATTATGTTCATTAAGTCTATTAATGACGACAGTAATCATCGCATGTCACTTAACCACCAGAGAGTTCTCATTTTTTTGCTATAAGCTCATTTTTACTAGTCACAAGAGAATATCGATTTAAAATGTTTCTAAACACATAGTTCATAATTTCTATAAATAAATAATCAATAAAGTCAAAGTTGTGTATGTTCGTTTCATATAATAGTACGTTAATTATCAGATAAATACAAGACAACTTTAAATATGTTGCATACCCGACGGTAGGACTATATAGTATGTGCACTTAACATCTATATATGTAACGCTTGTGAAATCGTAACAAACTCGATAAAGTAACCATTATCAATGTTAAGTGATTTAAACACACATTTGTAAGTATGTTCAACATCCATGTGGATAACCTTTGGAAAAAAATTCTATCATATTGTTCATAAAAGTTCAAATCATGACACAACTCATATCATTGATATATAACCCTCATAAAACAATATTTATACAATGTCATTTTGAGACTTAAATGATGATAAATTACATAGATGCATACCAGTTTCTTTGACTAACATTTATTAAATTTGTAACTCTTCATGGCATTTATTTATATAATTAGTGACCTAGTAATAGACCATTAAAAAAACTTTAACATAAATGAATATACAAATGATGATTCTATCCATGATATATAACATACCCATATAGTCGATGCTTAATGAATATTTAATGCACAATATCAAAACATTAAAACTTATTAACCACAACCATTACACTTAGTGTAAAATATGATATGAATCAAAATCAAGTTTTGTTTTAATATATCAAACCAAAATATATCTATTACACGTTAATCAACAATCGAATACACGAAAACCACTAGTCAACTTTATTCTATGTTTATAATCCATTAGTCTAGCATCAAGATTCTTGACATAAGGTTAAAACAAAACGTTTGACAAGATTTATTTATTTTTCAACTTATGTCAATTGACAAGATTTCTTTTTATGCAAGTGACTCATGTTGATTTGAAACTTAACAATGAGTATATTGATATGAATACTTTATTTATCAAACCGATAATATTTTAGACATAAATATAAACATAACATTGATATGTCATAGATAGACGCAACATATAAGTATAATAGATCAAACTAAAACTTAAAAAAAACAATATGCAATACTAAATATTCTCATTAGGATCAAATATATGAACATGCAAGCATACCTGAACAAAGGAATCGGCAAAAGCAAGAGACGAGTCATTGCTGCTATTGTATATCGTCCCATTTGTCACTAACAAATCAACAACTTTGTGACCTAAAATCATATTTAGAGCATGCTAATAACGTGTTGTAAAACAACAGGCCTAGTAGCACAATAAGAACAATAAGAAAGAGTATGAAAGAAGAAGATAGAACTTATTATTGGTGTGTCTCACATTATATTAGGTGCCTCTATTTATAGGGAACTCAATATCATTGGTATTAAGTACAATATAGAGAGTTACAAGACTAATCATAATGGTGGAGGTTACAAGACCAATCATAAAGGTGTAGGTTACTAGTTAGGGGTATAAATGTGTTCAATCATTACTAATAAATATTCATAACAATTTTGTTTTTGTTGTAAGTTATTTAAAACTGCTCGATCTAGAAGTCAATTAGCAAATGAATGAATAAATGATTGAAAACATCTTAGCAATACTTTAAAGTTCCATGAAAATAGTTATGAGCATATGATTGATTTGAGAATTGTGTCTGAGTTACGGGTGAGGTTACGTACAAATCAAACAATTGATAAAGAGTTACAAGAACTTATAAAAAAAGATACTACATATTGGAAGGAAGTTTTAATTAGAATATTTTCTCTTGTGAAATGTCTAACAGAATATGACGTGCCTTTTCGTGGTTCAAATGAAAAATCCATACAAAATCTAATGGGAACTTTTTAGGCATAATGCAAATGATTGTTGAGTTGATCCCGTCATGAAAGAACATTTTCGCATAATTAAAGACAAAGAAACTCACTATCATTATCTAAGTCATAAAATTAAGAATGAGTTAATTGAGATGTTGGAATCCGAGATAAAATCAGAAATAATTAAAAATTAAAAGAGGCAAAATATTATTTTGTAATTCTCGATTGCACTCCCGATGTAAGTCATCAAGAACAAATGACTTTAATTATTAGATGTGTTGATGTATCTAGTTCTCCTATAAAGGTACGAGAGTTGTTTTTAGAATTTTTGGTCGTAGAATATATATCAGATTTAGGTCTTTTTAATGTGCTACAAGATGTTTTGAAATGTCTTGATTTAGATATTAATGTATTAAAGGACAAGGATACGATAATGGATCTAATATGAAGGGAAAACATCAAGGTGTTCAAAAAAGAATACTTGATACAAACCCAGGAGCTTTTTACATGCCATGTAGTTGTCATTGTCTTAATTTAGTATTATTTGATATGGCAAATTCTTGTGAAATAGCAAAACTCTTTTTTGGAACATGTCAAACGATATATAATGACTTTTCTAGTTCTACAAAATGATGGAGTGTTTTACACGAGTATACTGATGAGTTGAATCTAGAATCATTGTGTGTTACTATAACAACCCACAATTTTCCTTTATGTAATTATCCATCTATTAAATTAGATGCAACCATTTTCATGGAGAGATTTTTGATTTATTCCATCCATAATGTAACGTAATTTACATTACAAAAGTAAACGAGCTCACGCAACCTACCAATGCCAATTTCATCAACGTTTATGTCAAGTAAACGTTATAATATATCAAGCAATATGTTTTAATCATCATTTTATCCCTACGTTATCTATTTAACGTACTTTCCATAACGTTATATCAAAACGGATTTTAAACGTTAACGTTTATATATAAAACCCTAACTATATGTAATATTTACATATAAACCAAATGTACAAGATAATAAGGCATGTGTACAAGTTATCAATACATGAAATTCAAATATCTTTTCCTTCCAAAACCAATGTACAGCTCCCTAAAGCTCACTGTACAACCCGATAATGCATAGTATTCAAATTTAACCATTTCCCTCCAAAATCTTAAGGCATTTCGTACCATCTTTTAGGCATGAGTTACAACTTTCTTAAGCACTATATTTAAACATTATTTTCCTCCATTTCAGCCCCTACTCGTCCTAAAAACTAAAACCCTAACCCGAAAACCCTAATGAACCCGTTACCCCCTAACTAGCTCGAACCAAGTTTAAACCAAGCAACCACCCTTCTCCATGACAAACCACCTTACTTACTACCTTGATAAGCACCTCCATCACCACCTTATCACCACCCTAGCACCCTAGTACCTTTGTCACACCCTTGCTCACCAAGTAAAACCTCCTTGTCACCACCCTTAATAACTGAACCCCACACACCCTCTTTATACCTCTCTAAGCTATTTTCCTAGTTTCCCTTAGTCACCTAGCTAACCCTTGGCCACCATTCCAAATAACTTGGTCCTTACTCCATGTAAACTTGGCCACTACTCCTCTCTTGACCCTATATATAAACGAACACATACATACTTTCCTAACTCACCATCTAAACTAAATACTACCTCAAAATGATGATCTAACCAAGTCATAGAAGAGAAGAAAAGAAGGATAAGCTAAGTAGAAGCCAAAGTTAAGAAGGAAAGAAGTCTTTGATCCATCTCATAAAGTTTTCGGGTTATATTTGCTCTTTTCGACCCATTTCACCCATTTCGTGTACTAGTAAGCTTTTCTACTCGTTCAATAAGCTCTTGTATTGTTTTAGATTATATATAAGCTCCTATACATCCTTAAGATCTCATGAAATCAGCCCTTAAACCCTAAAGCTTACTCATTTGGTTTTCCTAAACCAAACACACTCTAAAAACCCTAAAAACCCTAAAAAGCTCTTTTCGTGTATCTAATAAGCTATAAGCTATAAGCTATTATAATAAGCTTTTTCTATAAGCTCATTTATCATTTTTACAAGCTTAAAAACAAATCCTAAAAGCTAGAACCCATCGAGTTAAAATTTCAAAACCAAACGTACCCATTTTGGATTTTTAAGCTCATAAGCTCTTTTCATAAGCTACAAGCTTGTAAAACTTACTTATTAAGCTTATAGTAATAAAGGCTAGAGCTGCAAAATTGATTTTGAGATCAAAAATACAAAGATTATGGAATTTGGACTAAAAACGCAAAACATTTCATGCATAGGGGTATATATTGTAAATTTTGAAACTATTAATCTTTCGGGCCAAAAATGTAATTATCCTAAAGTTAAACTTCAGGGGGTTATTTTGACAAACTCTAAAGTTGAGGGTTAAATGTTTTAAAATCATATAATTAAAGGGTTAAAGTATAAATTAATATATACCAAGGGTATATATTGTCATTTTCATATTCTTAAGGGTATAAAATGTAATATTTTTATAGGAATTATAAAAATATATTTAAATATTATAAGACTCGATTTTATTAAAGCCCGACACATTTGTCGTTATCATTCGTCGATCGAAACACTATAAAATAATTATGTTATATATTTAACATAATTTATCATCCACTAGCTTTTGAAGAAACTTTAAAAGATAAAATCCTATCATTTAAACTATAACGTATCACGTTACTAGGGAATTTCATGTGAGGGGCTTTCATTTGGGTAGACGTTTTGACGAGTTGCTGGATTTACGATTTAAAGTGTCTTAGCTCCTCAAACGTTTACCACATGACCTCTGAATTATGATAGCCCGAACAGTGATACGAAGTTTTCACAAACTAATAAACCAAAATCATTTACGTTAAACTTTATGAAATAAAGTTTTGAAACAATCAAACTAAGACTTGACATATTACCTCAGGTTGCGTGACGAGGCTGTTTACTCCCATTTGAATTAAATTTCAAATCAATCAACTACCTTATCAAGGTGAGTTCATAGTCCCACATTTACGTGTTTTCTAAATCCCGTGGGGAGAAACATGCTATAAACCATGAATACAAGTATTTTCAACTATATGCTATCCTGATATATTATTGCCTAAGTACCTCTATTTGCCATAAGGCCCCACTATCATGAACCGTTAATTACTTGTAACCGAACATACTGGTTGAGTAAGCGCGAATGCCGTGAATAGATCTATTGGGACTGAAGTTCCCCGTCCGGGTAGATAATAACGCACTACCATACAGACGCATTTCATTTGAGGAACTTCGGGTGTTTGGCAAAGCACCCGCTGGGGCAATAACTTGTGAATATCTTAAGGTTTCGGTGTCATGAGCTTAGTGCAATAATATAATATTGTTTACCATGATAATTGTATTCGTTGCAATTATTACTATTACATTGACTTGTATTCAACTAATACATTTCAAACACTGTGAATTTCACTCAACCGTTGTGTTGACCCTTTTAGCATATTTATCTCAGGTAATTGAGCAATCTATGGCACGGAGTGGCATTGGACTTGAGGACTTCAAAATATGTTATCATTCAACTTTTATGTTTTCATATGTATTTTGGGACCTTGATGCGTAAAGTTTTATACACGTATAATAATATAAGTATATAAAATTACCAAACTACCCTTGAGGACAAAAGTAGTAAGGTAAATTCTCACAAA